>ML366156.1:32099-99222 GCA_005239505.1 Nicotiana paniculata
CTTCTTTTTTCATTGTTTCCATTTGCTTGTAAGTTTCCTAAATGATTGTCTTGTAAATTTTTGGTTGGCAAGTACTAACAAAGTGTTTGAAAATTTCTGCAGTACTCACCCTTAAGAGAAGCAGCTCCTTTAAATCAATTGTAACAGATTATGTTAATGTTTAAGATTTTTGTTCTGTTTACCTTTTCGGTAATGAACAAACTTTAAACACCTTACATATATAGTCAAATTTGTCTATAATAATCTCGTTTGTTCCGAATATTTTTGATTGTTATATCGAAGTACTGTTATAGAGAACATATATTCGAAAAAACTTGACTTTTATAAAAGAAGTGATATTATATAGGAATACTGTTATAGAGAGGTGCGACGGGAACTTGAATTTCGTTCAATAAATTAAGGTGTATTTATAGGAAGAGCAGAGGCATTAAAGGAGTGATTAGTGAAAGTATGAAAGATTACCGACAAACAAAGTAATAGAGCAATGAACTAACAGAGATGAATTCAGCTTTTCATTTCTTCACCATCTTGGTGTTAACTACCAGTTGAGATTGATAAGTCTAGTCATGGACCAAATTGTAGAGTTGGCCGAACCTAGATTACACTTATTAGCTTTTAAATTTCAAAAAAGTGGAGGACAGAATAGTTAAAGATAAAGTAGGTAGCAATGGTGAGAAGAATAAGTCCAAAGTTCTACTTTTCTTGTTCTATAGAGAGTAATTTAGTTTAATATGGCCTAGGAGAATATTAATGGTTAATTACGCTACCTCAGAAAGTGGATCACTTTATTAGTTTAAAAACGATGGAGTAAAATATTGCTCTACATAGCGTTGTCCCTTGAAAAATAAAATTCAACTTGTTTTTCAGAATCCTAAAATATATTTTTGAGAAAAACGTGATCAAATTTTAAAGTAGTTGGTTAATAATAAGAAATACAAAGTGATAAATATTTCACAAGAAAGAGTTAAAAGAAAAGAATATTTTTTCAATAGCTTTAGGGGTCGTTTGGTACGAGGTATAAGAAGGTATAATGTTGATATAAAAATTTAATACCACCTTAATCCTTCGTTTGGTTAGTAAATCAGGTATAAGTTATCCCAGGATTAAAATTAACACCGGAATAACTTATACTTTATAGAGGAT
Organism: Nicotiana paniculata; assembly: GCA_005239505.1. Classification (NCBI taxonomy): domain Eukaryota; kingdom Viridiplantae; phylum Streptophyta; class Magnoliopsida; order Solanales; family Solanaceae; genus Nicotiana; species Nicotiana paniculata. Next base: position 33,243 of record ML366156.1, read on the forward strand.
GAGGTAATTAGCACCGGTATAACTTATACATTCTTCTTACAAATTATGCAATTGTCATATTTAATACAACATACCTAACAATAGATAAAAATCAATCCCAGTATAACTTATCCCAGCATAACTTATACCGGTATAACTTATCCCGGCATACACCGTATTCAAACAATAGGACCCCTTAATTAGCCGGTGAAAAGGGTCAGTGCGCATCATTAAAGGCTTTGATTGGAATGAGCACTTTTACTTCGTTAGAGGATTTAATTCGAAAATCAATCGATAAATTTGGAATGGTGAATGATTTGAAAATAAAAATTGTACAACCATTTGATAAACTTTTCAAGAAAAGATGATACTACTAGCAAAATATAAGAACGAGTCCAGGTTGGAGAAAGTTTATTGGCAAGAGGGAACCATTTCTTATTCAAACTTACCTACCCTATGTATTCGAGAAAGAGCCTGAAATCGAAAAAGATCAGGTTCCACACGTATAAGACAGGCAGAAAGTATGGGACAAACAATTTCAATACTTTTGCATAAATAGTTCAGTCTGATTTGTCGGACCAATGTGCCCAAAGCTAGCTAGCTCAATAGCAGAAAGTCGTAACGCACACCTAATCTAGAGAATTAAGCCAAGCCCTCAGTAACATTATTTAATAGGGATGTTTTTATTTTATTTTATATTATTTGAAATTTTATTATCCTTAATATTCATGTTTAATTAATTATCCGACATAAACAAGATTTATTTATAAAATATATACAATTCACCTTAAAAGACTCTCAAATCTATTATTTGTGTTTTCAATCAAGGGATTTAGTTACACCATTTTTCTTTTAAGGGAGATAGTCGATCTTTTGACTGATTTTATCGCGTGAGAAGTGGATTGAGTTTTTCTATTTCTTTTTGGTTCCCTTTTACTTTTTGAATTGTTCATTGTCAATTTTTCATATAATTCTAGTGCAAATTTTGCCAGAAGATAGTTGTTTATATTTCAACTACCTTCTCTCATTTTGTATCTGTATATGAAAATGAGTAATGCACAAACATAAGCCATAATCGGCTTTCTTCAACAGTAAACTGGATATATAAACTCACATAAAGGAATTGCTGTCAAAACAATTTATTTAAAAGGGAACAAACCAATCCAGAACTAACTTGCTTAGGCAAATGTATTACCACCTCAGACAAAGATCAGACTTTAAAATTGAATCAATATTCCTTCCAAAACAATAATAATATAGTAAAATGATTTTTGTTAGGTTTGAATTTACAAAATCAGTTTTATCTGTCTCTAACTCTGTATATGTACAATTTATTCAGTTGTCAGTTTGCTAACATATTATGAATTCGTTTATGGGTATTTTTTCGTACACTATCTAGTTAAATACAACTACAATAATATACAACTTCAATGCAAATTTTATACAAAATTTATACAATGTGTCCGTGATGACCCAAAGGGTCATCTTATAAATTAAGACTTCGTTCCAAGCTCATTAGCCTTAAAAAAATTAATTGTATTTACCTCAATTTGTGTGCGCATTCCGGGCGTGAAACCGGAAAGCTTTTATGTGAAAATATGAGAAATAATAATTTTTGGAATTTAAAATTTGATTTTAATTGACTTTGTTCAATATTTTTAGTAAACGGACCCGAATCTGTGTTTTGACGATCCCGGAAGGTCCTCGGTAAAATATGGGACTTGGGTGTATGCCCGGAACTGAATTCCGATGTCCCTAGCCTTAGAAATTAATTTTTGAAAGAAATTATTTTGGTTGGATTTTAATGAAATAGAAAAATAAATTAATATTTGAAACTATTGGTATCGGGCCCGTATTTTGGTTCCGGAGCTCGATGCAGGTTTGTTATGATGTTTACATCCTATCTGTGAAATTTGGTAAGAATCAGAGTTGATTTGACGTGATTCGGACGTTCAGTTGAGAAATAATGAAATTGAAGTGTTCTTGAGAAAAATGATGAGTTTTGAAGTTAAATCCACAGTTTTAAATGTTATTTTCATGATGTGATTGCACGAGCAAGTCCATATGATATTTTTAGACTTACGTGCATATTTGGTTTAGAGTCCCGAGGGCTCGGGTGAGTTTCGGGTAGGCTTCAGGATGTTTTAAACTTGTAAAATCTGCTGGTGCACCAGTTCTGGTGTGCCCGCACCTGCGAGCCTTGAGCCGCAGGTGCGACCACACATGGGTTCTCCCTTCTCCGCATGTGCGGACCCTTCAGCGCAGGTGTGCGACCGCAGAAGCAGTAATGCATTCGCAGGTGCGGCCAAAACTGCCCAGCTCCTTTTCCGCAGAAGAACTCTCGCACGTGCGCAAGCGCAGGTGCGTCCAAGCACCGCAGGTGCGAGGGTCGGGCAGTGAGTTCATATTAATTAGAACTTCAGACTTTTTCTTCTTATTTTTCACAAGGGTAGAAGACCTAGGGTGATTTTCTCAAGGCTTTTTCTTTCAAAATCACAGGTAAGTGTTCATTAACTCTTTTCTTTCAATTACCCAATGTTTTTCATCACTTTTCAATCCAAAATCAAGAATTTTCAAGGTAGAAATCGAGGGTTTGGATAGAATTAGGGATTTTGTAAAAATGGAATTTTGACCTCGAATTGAGGTCGGATTTCGATACTAATTGCATATTCGGGCTCGGAGGTGAATGGGTAATCGAAATTTGGTCCGAACCCCGAGTTGGACCAAGCGGGCCCAGAGTCGGGTTTTAACTTTTTTTTAGAAAACTTAAGGGAAATAATAATTTTTCAGTAAAGTTAGTTCCTTTATCATAAATTAGCGATATTAAACTAATTATGATTATATTCGAGCGGGTTAGAGGCAAATTCGAAAGGAAAAGCGGTAGTTGAGCAATGAGTGGCCTGCGAATTTGAGGTAAGTGCTTGGTTTAACCTTGACTTGAGGAAATAGGAATCCCCACTTAAATGCTATGTGAATTTGCATGTGTGTGGTGTATAGGTTAGGTGATGAGTATCTATGCACTACTAAATTATTATTGAACATGGTCTCATCCCCGTTTTCCAATTATCTGCTTCCAGGCTTAATTGTTTCATGATCATTGATGTTTATATGTCCATTTGGGTTCGTTAACTTACTGTTAAGTATGGCTTCAAGTATTTTTGGAAGTGTTGGTTGTTCTCTTGGTTTTGTTATGTTACATAAGGATTGAGCTGGATATCAGTGTTATGATATATACATAAATTTCGGTTGGTTTCATTATGAAATGATAATTGATGAAGTTTATGAGTTTTACAGCTTCTGTTTACAATTGCCGATATAAAAATGTTGTGAAAGACTTGGCCTGAATTATGAAAGTTTTTATAAATAAAATGATATGATATGTCTGGTGGGAGCGGGTTGCACGCCGCAACAAGGAGTGATAAGGGTGGACATATGGGATCGGGTTACACGTCGCAACAGGAGAAATAAGGGTATTATATATAGGGAGGAACAATAAGGGTGGACAGGTGGGAGCGGGTTGCGTGCCGCAACAAGGAGGGATAAGGGTGAATATTTATGTCTTAATGATTTTCGAAAATAAGGATTTGGAAAACTCCGGTTTTATTAAAAAGGTTTTCATACTCTCATTTATATTGTGATTTAAATTGAACTTGGGAATTTTGAGAAGTTGATTATAATTGATATCTGAAAAGAGTTATCCGAGTTATTTTTATCTTTATTATATATATGGTTCACATGTTATATTGCTAACGCCCCACCGTAGCCTCATCACTACTTCGTCGAGGTTAGGCTCGGCACTTACTCAGTATATGGGGTCAGTTGTACTGATACTACACTGTAACGACCCCGTCAGGTTGAAAAGTCAACCAAAAGTTGAATATTGGGTAAACAACCTCGGAATGTAGATTTTCGGTCGGCAGTGGAAAATAGGCTATCGGGGTCGGAATAGAATTCCGGATGTTGGAGCAGGTTCGTAATGTCATTTTGGATATGTGTGTAAATTTTCAGGTCAATCGGATGTGTTTTGGATGGTTTCGACATCTTTGGCCAAATTTAGAAGTTTCAAAGTTCATAGGCTTGAATCCGATGTGATTTTGATGTTTTGGCGTTGTTTTGGGTGTTTCGAAGGCTCGACTAAGTTTGAATCAGTTTATGGGATGTGTTGGTATGTTTGGTTGAGGTCCCGAGGGCCTCAGGTGAGTTTCGGGAGGTTAACGGACCAATTCGGACTTGGGAGAATTGCAGGAATTTTCTGGTATTCAGTTCTGGTTTTTCTTCTATGCGATCGTCAAGGTAAGGATGCGATCGCATGGGGATTTTGGGGAAGAATAACTCTTTTTCTATAAGATTTCTTAGGTGGGGTCGCGATCGCGATCGCGTGAATGAAAGGGCCTGAGTTCTGTGCGGTCGCGTGAGGGTGTAGGCGATCACATATGGAGTGAGGCGCATGTGGGGTTGTGTGATTAGTTCTGTGCGAACGCGTGTCCAGGGCTTCCATCGCATAAGGGAGAATGAGGCAGTGTTTCGCGAATGCGTGGCTTCTCACACGAACGCACTGAGGAATAATCAGCTGGGCAGATTCTTTAAGTTAAAAAACGAGGGTTTAGTCCATATTTCCAAAAATCCATTAGAGAGCTCGGGAGAAGGTGAAATTTGAAAGGATTTTCAGTGGAGTTCTTGAGGTAAGTATTCTTCAATCATATTTGGGTTAATTCCACGATTTAGTCTTGAATTTCATCATTTAATTTGAGAAATTAGGGTGGAAATTGAGGGAAAATGGGAGGAAGGTTTGAGGATTTCTTTTGATGATTTAAGTGGGAAATTGAAGTCGGATTTTTATGAATTTGATATGGGTAGACTCGTGAGGGAATGAGGTTTCTAGTTTTGTGATTTTTGTCGAATTCCGAGACGTGGGCCTGGGGAACGGGTTTGGCCAATTTTAGGATTTTGAGTTAATTTTGATAATTTTCGAATGGGTTTCGTTCCTTGGCATATAATAATGATATAAATATGATTCTTGGTAGATTTGGAGAACTCGGAGGCCGATTCTAGAGGCAAAGTCACTATGGGCTAGGTTTTTAGCCGGTTTTGAGGTGAGTAACGCTTCCAAACTTGTTTTTGAGGGTTCGAAACCCCGAACTATTTGTTATGTGATTAGAATTGGTGACGAACATGCCAAGTGACAGGCGTGCACTGTGAGACTTGTGATCTGGTTCATCCCATGGCACCGCTTAGTGATTATTCCCTGATGATATATGTGCTTCTATTAATGTGAATAATGCGAACATGGTAGAAAACATCATAAATTATATATATTAGGGCTTCACGCTGAAAATGCTGAGACCTGAGTGGTCGTATATTACTGTCTCATTTTGTGATTTATTTGATTCCATATACTCAGTCCAGTTATAACATAGCACTTCATACCTCAGTCTCAGTATTGTTAATTATATGCATACATATCATTGTTTCAGGCTGATGGATGCATCTGTGATCCATGTGAGTGAGACTGGAGAGTAATGACTGAGTGAGGCCGAGAGCCTGTTATTGAAACAATTATGAGATCGGACTGCACACCGCAACGATACTTAAATCATGCCTTCATTGGCTTGATATAGCGCTTGGGCTACTAGGCCCCTACGGAGTCTTTACACCCCCAGTGAGCGCATTGATGATGGGGGATGGATCTTCCCTGGACATGGATCTTGTCCGAAGCTAATGTTATATGAGGGATGGATCTTCCCTGGACATGGATCTTGTCTTAAGCTGATGTTTTATGAGTGATGGATCTTCCTTGAACATGGATATTGTCCGAGTGTTGTATTCCGTAGATGGATCTTCTCCGTGGGGATGGACTGGCCTTTTCCTCAGTACGGAGTGACTACGATCACCGGTGCTTATGCATATTCCGGGATGGAACTTCCCTGGTCCTGATAGCCATATATAGTATTGGGTGGACTTATGTGGAAGAGTTGCGAGCACTATGTGCATTTTCACACTGTGACATGTTGGCATGTAGAGCATATTGAGATATATCTAGCACATTCGGTTGTTATTTTCTTATAAACTGTGAACATGCCTAAATTTTGTATGTTGATGATTAATTATTGAGGTTTAGTCTGTCACTACCTCTCAGCCCATAGTTTGGGTTCGTTACTTCTAATTTGGTGTACTCACGTTACCCCCTGCACCTCGTGTGCAGATCCAGGTACGCCGGGACCCGATAGTGGATACTGAGCAGCTGCCAGAGTTTCATTGGAGTCGTCGAGGTAGCAGCTGGCGATTGCGACCTCGTCTTCTCTTTCTTATTCTACCTGTTGTTCTTTATTTTGAGACTATGTTGTCCATTTCTCCTTTCCCTTGCTTTATGTTATAGCAGCTCATGAATGAGTGACACCGGATCCGGGTTGGAGATTTTAAATTTCGTTTCAGATATTGTTTCAAAACTTCAGATTATTAGTATTATTAGTAATTTCGTATAAAATTGTATTTTTACTGGAAATTGAATTTAGCTTAGATAAAATGGGTGGCTTGCCTAGTTCTACGACAGGCGCCATCACGACTCCGAAATCGGGTCGTGACAAGTTGGTATCAGAGCCCTAGGTTAAATAGGTCTCACCAGTCATGAGAAGGTTTAGTAGAGTCTTGTGGATCGGTACGGAGACGTTTGTACTTATCTTTGAGAGGCTGTAGAACCTTTAGGAAAAAAATCTCACATTCTGTCACAACCCATTTTTACCCTCCGGAAGGTATCGTGACGGCACCTAGTCTCTATGACTAGGTAAGCCTAAAATTTTCGGAAAATGAAAGAATCAATAAAATAAAGACCGAAAAGAACTCAAGTAGATATAATGTAGTTGCTCAGCATATACACTTTCACTTCCCAAAAACCCGGAATGTAACCATAGTCACAAGCTATGTACTAAATGTAGCTCTATACAATGAAATAGTGGAAAAATACATAAGTCTTTTATGCCTATACTAGAGTAGAAGGGGACTCGTGGGATACTGCGGACGTGGCAGAATTACCTCGAGGTCTCCTGGTTGCTGTTAGAACGACTCCTAGCCACGATACTGGGTGCTGGTACCTGGATTTGCCCATGGGGAAAACATGCTCAGGAAAGGGCGTGAGTACTCCACATTCGGTATTCCGTAAGTGCCAACCCTAACCCCAGTCAAGTTGTGACGAGGCTAGGTTGAGGACTTATCGAGATTGTAAAACAAGTCAATGTACACTTTAAAACAGTGAAATATAGATAGGCAATGATAAACAGGATCAACAAAAATAGAAAGATTTAATAACAGGAAGAGAGCCCTCGGCTCAGCACAACATATATCTCAACAGTAAATGTGCAATGCAGTACACGGGGAAAGCTCCCAGATCTCAGTCCGTAGTCCCAATTTAAATATGCTATGAAGTACAGGGGGAGAGCTCTCGGATCTCTATCCGTAGTCCCAATTTAAATATACATTTTAGTACAGGGGGAAAGCTCCCGGATCTCGATCCGTAGTCCCAATTTAAATATGAAATGCAGTACATGAGGAAAGCTCCCGGATCTCGGTCCATAGTCCCAATTTAAATATACATTTTAGTACAGGGGGAAAGCTCCCGGATCTCGATCCGTAGTCCCAATTTAAATATGAAATGCAGTACATGAGGAAAGCTCCCGGATCTCGGTCCATAGTCCCAATTTAAATATGCAAAGCAAAAGTATGTCAATTATGGCTTAATTAAACAGTCCAGGAAAAATAACATGCAAGAATAGAGTAAAGCTAACTAAGCATGATGTGACTAGTAGCAAATAAGAGGAAATCAAGTCAGAACAGGTAGGCATGCTTACTCTTAAGCTATCTGCTCAATTAAGATAGGGAATAGTAATATATGAATGAAAATGAGCGATTTTGTGGGAGTAAAAATAGGATTTTAGCAACAATGACCCGTGTACGCACTCGTCACCTCACGTACACGGTGTCCACATAACAAAATCAGTATAAAAATGCCTAAGGGAAAGTCTCCAACACAGAATTAGGCAAGCCACTTACCTTGACCACGCTAATCAACTCAATACCACGCTCTTGCCACGAGTATCTCACTCTGGGTGGCCCAAATCTATTCAAATTGATTGCATGGTGTAAATGTCACTTCAAGGGAACAGAATAGCTAATTACTTATAAGCTAAAACACGAAATTAGGAAATTCGTCCAAAAAGTCCCCCGGGCCCACGTATCGAAATCGGGTAAAATTTATATTTCCCGAACACCCATTCGCTCATGAACCCACTCGAACAAGAATCAACAAAATCCGACCTCTAAATCTCCCTAAATCCTCAGATTTCTACTTGGGAAATTTCATCCCATTTTCATGGGTTTTCATCCAATTTCATTGATTAGATTGAGGAAAATGATAGAGATTATTGATATACAAATGGATTAAGGTTAGAAAACATTACCTATGATCCTCCTCTTCAAATCCCACTGAAAATAGCCAAGTTCCGAGCTCACAATCAATTTTGGAATTATGAATTTCAACCTCGGATTTTTGGTATAAACATCCCAGATATTTCGCACCTGCGACACTAGGATCGCACCTGCTGTGCCGCACCTGCGGAATTCCAATCGCAGGTGCAGAAATTCATTAAATGGCCTGGGGTCGCACCTGTGGCACCCCCTTCGCACCTGCGTGCCCGCACCTGCGAAAATACCATCGCAGGTGAGAAAATTCATTAAATGACCTGGGGTCGCACCTGCGGCACCCCCCTTCGCACCTGCATGTCCGCACCTGCAGAAATACCATTGCAGGTGCGAGACACCAGAACCAGAATGGTTTAGCTGCTCTCAAATTCACAAACTCACCCGTTGGGCATCCGAAACAACCCTAAGGCCCCCGGGACCTCAGCCAAACTTACCAACTGACCCTAATACCTTGTTCAAACTTGGTCGAGCCTTAAAAACATAACTCATAACATCAAAAGCATCAATTATGCATAGATTCAAGCCTAAGAACTTAGGAAATTTCTAGGATTCACATCCGATGCCGAAACACGTCTAAACTCATCCGAATGACCTCAAATTTTGCACACATGTCATAAATGACATTACGAACCTGATGTCGCTTTCGGAATTCCATTCCGAGTCCGATATCAAAATTTCACCTATCGGCCGAAATCGCCGAAATTCTAACTTTCGCCAATTCAAGCCTAAATCCACAACCGACCTCGGAAACACATTTCGAACACGCTCCTAACCCCGAAATCACCCAACGGAGCTAACGGAGTTGACGGAATTCCATTCCGGATCCGTCTTCACACAGATCTAGCTACGGCCAGATTTCTAAAGCTAAATTCTTCATTTATGGACTATGTGTCAAAAATCACCCCGGATTTCATCACTCAACGCTCCGACAAGTTCTAATAACATAAATAGACATGGGAGAAGCGGTTAATAGGGAATCAGGGTGCAAATTCTTAAAATGACCGACCGGGTCGTTACTTCCTCCCCTTCTTAAGAAAATCGTTCGTCCTCGAACGAGCATAGAAACATACCTGAAGCTTGGAAAAGATAAGGGTACTGGCTCCGTATATCCTACTCGGTCTCCGAAGTCGCCTCCTCGACTGGCTGACCCCTCCACTGAACCTTAACTGACGCAATATCCTTTGACCTGAGCTTTCTGACCTGCCTGTCCAATATAGCCATAGGCTCCTCAACATATGATAGATCCTTGTCCAATTGGACTGAGCTGAAATCCAAGACATGAGTCGGGTCACCGTGATACTTCCGGAGCATGGAGACGTGGAACACCGGATGAACCCCTGCTAGGCTGGGGGGCAAGGCTAGATCATAAGCAACTTCCCCAACACGTCGCAACACCTCAAAAGGGCCAATAAATCTCGGACTCAGCTTGCCTTTCTTCCCAAACCTCATGACGCCCTTCATAGGCGATACCCGAAGCAAAACCCGATCACCAGCCATAAATGCCAAGTCACGAACCTTCCGGTCCGCATAGCTTTTTTGCCTGGACTGACTGTGCGAAGTCTCTCCTAAATCACCTTCACCTTGTCCAGGGCATCCTGAACCAAGTCTGTACCCAACAATCGGGCCTCGCCCGACTCAAACAATCCCATGGGAGACCTATGCTGCCTACCATACAAAGCCTCATACAGCGCCATCTGAATGCTGGACAGGTAGTTGTTGTTATAAGCAAACTCTGCAAGAGGCAAGTATCGATCCCATGACCCTCCAAAATCTATCACACAGGCACGGAGCATATCCTCGAGAATCTGAATCGTGCGCTCGGACTGCCCGTCCGTCTGAGGGTGAAAGGTTGTACTCAACTCTATCCTGGTGCCTAACTGCTGCTGAACGGCGCTCCAGAACCGCGAAGTGAACTGTGTACCTCTGTCTGATATGATAGGTACTGTAATACCGTGGAGGCGAACAATCTCTCTGATATAAATCTCATCCAACCTCTCCGATGAGTATGTAGTCAGTACTGGAAGGAAATGGTCTGATTTGGTTAGCTGATCCACAATCACCCAAATAGCATCATGCTTCCTCAAAGTCCGAGGAAGTCCAGCCACAAAATCCATGGTGATCCGCTGCTACTTCCACTCTGGAAGCTCAATCTGCTGAAGTAACCCTCCCGGTCTATGATGCTCACATTTGACTTGCTGACAGTTGAGACACTTGGCTACAAACTCCGCTATATCCTTCTTCATCATTCACCACCAATAGTGTTGTCTCAGATCCTGGTACATCTTCGTGGTACCCAGATGGATAGAATACCGCGAACTATGGGCCTCCTCAAGAATCAACTCCCGAAGCCCATCCACATTGGACACACAGATCCGACCCTGCATCCTCATCACACTATCATATCCTATAGTCACATCCCTAGCATCACCCCGCCGGAATCTATCCTCAAGAACCAAAAGGTGGGGATCATTATACTCGAGCTCTCTGATACGGTCATAAATGGAGGATCGAGCAACCACACAAGCTAATACCCGACAAGGCTCAGAAAGATCCAATCTCACGAACCGACTGGATAAGGACTGAACATCTAAGGCTAGTGGCCTCTCAGCTGAATGAAGGTATGCCAAACTCCCCAAACTCTCCGCCCGACGACTCAAGGCATCGGCCACCATATTGGCCTTTCCCGGGTGGTATAATATAATGATGTCATAGTCCTTTAGCAACTCCAACCACCTACGCTGGCGCAAATTTAGATCCTTCTGCCTGAATATGTGCTGCAAACTCCAGTGATCCGTGAATATCTCACAGGGAACACCATATAAATAATGACACCATATCTTCAGGGCATGAACAATCGCTGCCAACTCGAGATCATGAACATGGTAGATTTTTTCATGGACCTTCAGCTGTAAGGACGTGTAGGCAATCACCCCACCGTCCTGCATCAACACCGCTCCCAAGCCAATCCTCGAAGCATCACAATAAACTGTATAAGACCCGGAACCGGTAGGCAAAACCAACACAGGAGCTGTAGTCAGGGCTGTCTTGAGCTTCTGAAAGTTCTCCTCACACTCCTCAGTCCATATAAAAGATGCACCCTTTTGGGTCAGTCTGGTCATAGACGCTGAAATGGATGAAAATCCCTCCACAAAACGGCGATAATACCCAGCCAAACCGAGGAAACTACGGATCTCAGTAGCTGAGGACGGTCTGGGCCAACTCTGTACCCCCTCCACCTTCTTCAGATCTACCTTGATCCCATCGGAAGAAACCACGTGTCCTAGGAATGCCATAGAATCAAGCCAAAATTCACACTTAGAAAACTTGGCGTACAACTTCCTCTCCCTCAATGTCTGAAGCACGGTCATCAGGTGCTGCTCATGGTCCTTCTGGGACCTAGAATATACCAGAATGTCATCAATGAACATAATGACGAAGGTATCAAGATAGAGCCGAAAAATGTTGTGCATCAGGTGCATGAAGGCTGCTGGGGCATTGGTCAACCCAAATGACATAACAAGGAACTCATAGTGGCTATATCTGGTCCTGAAGGCAGTCTTCGGGATATCCGGTTCCCGAATCTTCAACTGATGATAACCATAACTTAGATCAATCTTGGAGAACACCCTAGAACCCTGTAACTGATCAAATAGATCATCAATGCGAGTCAATGGGTACCTGTTCTTCACTGTCACCTTATTCAGCTGCCGGTAGTCAATACACGTACGCATCGAGCCCTCCTTTTTCTTCACAAATAATACCGGAGCGCCCCAAAGTGATACACTGGGCCTGATGTGTCATGACCCAAAATCCCACACGGGTCGTGATGGCGCCCAACACCGGAGTCAGCAAGCCAACAACTGTTTACTAGTGAGGTTTTCCTTATTAACATATAAATCCCACGTATTTCCCAAAGTTTTAAAATTAACTTATTTAAATAAAAGAGGAAAGATTCACAAATTTTTAATACAGGCCAAAAATGATCGCGATCTAGTATATATATAGTCCCAAAATAAGAGTCTACTATGTGTGTGCCAGGAACTAGTGTCACAAGTCAACAGGCGAACTAGTAGAATATACAAAATATAATACAAGATTGTACTGCTGTCTGAGAGGAATAGACAGAATATAGACAAAAGATAACTCCATAGTACAACTGAGAAACGTTAGGGGGTGCAGCTCACCGTGGAGTCCGGTCCGAAAGAGAAGTCAAGCTTCGGTCGGATAACCAGAAACACCAGCCTCAGAACATGTACAATCAAGTACAGAAGTGCAGCATGAGTACATAATATAAATGTACCCAGTGAGTATCCCGCCTAACCTCGAAGAGGTGGTGACGAGAGGTCGACATGACACTCACTACGGTCCAACAGTAATAATGTAAACATGATATATGAAAAGCAGTAGACATGTGAGACAGTAAGCAGCAGATATCTATCAAATATAGAAAACCAGGTAAGTACTAAAAATAAGCAACAATGTACACTTTCCCGTTTCCCCTGAATATCTGTCAAGTCAATATCAATGGAAAACAGTACCCAATACCCTCAAGCGCACACAAGGGTAGGACAACCGATTTGAGTCATAAGGAAATATCTAGACACTAACTCATATATATATATATATATATATATATAGTTAACATAAATCTCCCCTCGATTGCGAATCATACCTGCAACTCGAGTGCTGACTAATATATATAATTAACATAAAGCTCCCCTCGATCACGGATCATACCTGCGACTCGAGTGTTGACTCATATATATAATTAACATAAAGCTCCCCTCGATTGCGAATCATTCCTGCGACTCGAGTGCTGACTCATATATATAATTAAAATAAAGCTCCCCTCCATCGCGAATCATACATGTGACTCGAGTGCTGACTCATATATTTAATTAACATAAATCTCCCCTCAATCGCGAATCATATATATATATATGTAACCGGGCTTATCAATAAGCTTAGTAGAGGCTATACTTGTAACAATGGTCTATTCACCGGAATTTCAGAGGCAACTCTCTACCATTTGTTTGCATAATAGTTCAAAGATAATAAGCATGCTGGTTCAAAGATGATAAACAACTCAAAGTTTGGCTAAAGATACACATCAGGCACGTAATGGCATGCTCGTGAGCCCTAAAGCTACCCGACATGATAAAATAGTCGCTACGTACGGACTCTCGTCACGTGGTACGCACGTCGCCCCCAAAAAAATTACACACAACATATATAACACCTATGGGGACAATTCCCTCTTACAAGGTTAGAAAGGACTCCTATCTCGTGTAGAATCTACCCCTCGGACCAAGGATGCGCCCGAATCTCTGAACTCTCCACCTGAGGACTCGCAGCTAGCCAAATACAGTACAATGACATCAATGCATGCTCAAAATAGGAAAAATTATCCTAATTTTTCAATAGCTCAACATTCTTGAGAAATTCCCAAAATCAAATCCCGGGCCCGCACGCTCGGATTCCAAAAATTCTCGGAGGGATCACTCACCCGAAGCCTAAGGATCATAATTATGTGATTTATACTTGAATTCATGGCCTTAAACGGATAATTCACAAGTTCTTCAAAAGCCCTAAAGTTAGTACCCAATTTCATGAATTTTATATTTTAAAAGAGAGATTAACTAGGAAATTATGTTTAAAACTAGTGTTAAGTAAGGAATTTACTTACCTTGGCAGTAGGTTGGGTGACCCCTCTTGGAAGCTCTCACTAACTCAAGGAAGAAGATGAAAATGGGGGGAAAATGATCCAATCCCGTATATAAATTAACTGCCCAGTTTTTCCTTAACCGCGATCGCGACATGGGGCCCGCGATCGCGAAGGCCAACTGGCCAGACCTCTGCGAACGCGGAAGAGGTCCTGCGATCACAAAGGGTAATTATGCCTGGCCTCGATCTAACTCTATGTGAACGCGAGGAAGAGGCTGCAATTGTGAAGGCATAGGGTCCAACCCATCGTGAACGCAGAGACAGGGATGAGATCGCGAAGGCCAAGGACCCAACCTTTCGCGATCGCGAAGAGTTATCTGAAAGCGCAAAGATCAATCAGCAGCCCAACCCAATTCTTTCTCCACGATCGCGACCCTCCTTCCGCGATCGCGAAGAAGGAAACTAGACAACAAAAATCTGGTTTTTCAAACTTAGCTCCCGGGGGTCCAAAACTCACCCGAGCCCCTCGGAACCCTGTTCAAAAGCACCGGCAAGTCTGTATTCATGATACAGACTCGCTCGAACTTTCGGAACGTGAAAAATAACAACGAAACTCAGAATTCAACCCCAAAACCAAATTGAATCAAACTTAAGAACTTAAGATTCTAGAATTCACTTCAATGTACCGAACATGCCTATACTACTCGGAATGACCTCAAATTTTGCAGACAAGTCATAAATGACATAACGGAACTATTCCCAGTCGCGAAATTCCATTCGGACCTCGATAAAACCAAAACACATCCCAAACCAAATATGAACTTAAGGAACTTCTTATTTCAATATTGGGCGCCGAAATGCCCCCGGGTCATCATAAACCCAATCCGAACATACGCCCAGGTCCGAAATCATCACATGAAGCTACCAGAACTGAAGAAACTCAATTCTGAGGTCGTTTATCCAAAATGTTGACCGAAGTTAAACTTGGCCTTAAAGGCCAACCTTAAAGAACCAATTGTTCCTATTGCACTCTAAACACCTCCGAATCCCGGACCACCAGTCCCCGCAAGTCATAAATCATAAAATGCCTCTATGGGAAGTTTCATTTAGGGGAACGGGGTCCGATAACGCAAAACGACCAGTCGGGTCGTTACATTCTCCACCTCTTAAACAAACGTTCGTCCTTGAACGGGTCTAGAATCATACCTAAAGTGCTGAATAGGTGTGGATATCTGCTCCGCATGCCCTCCTCAGACTCCCAAGTCGCCTCCTCAGCTGGTTTGCCCCTCCACTGGACCTTTACCGCAGAAATTGTCTTGGACCTCAACTGGCGGTCTTGCCTATCAACAATAGCAACTGGCTCCTCCTCGTAGCCTAACTTCTCATCTAAATGAATAGTGTTGTAATCAACCACATGGGAGAAGTCGGCGTGATACCTCCGAAGCATAGACACGTGGAAAACCAGATGAACTCCTGATAAGGCTGGGGGTAAAGCAAGCTCATAAGTGACCCCTCCGACTCGCCTCAACACCTCGAACGGACCTATAAACATAGGTCTCAGATTTCCCTTCTTCCCGAATCTCATAATAACCTTCATCAGCGAAACCTTCAGCATGACCTTATCTCCCTCCATGAATTCTACATCACGCGCCTGCTGATCTGCATAAATCTTCTGCCTAGACTGTGCTGTGCGGAGCCTCTCCTGGATTATCTTCACTCTCTCCAGAGCATCTCTCACCAGATCTGTGTTGTATAACTTGGCCTCTCCAGGCTCAAACCACCCGATAGGAGAACCACACTGCCGACCATATAAAGCCTCAAATGGAGCCATCTCGATGTTGGACTGATAACTATTATTGTATGCAAACTCTGCCAAAGGCAAGAACTGGTCCCACTGACCCCTAAAATCAATCACACACACGCTAAGCATATCCTCCAATATCTGAACCGTGCGCTCTGACTAGCCATCGGTCTGAGGGTAAAATGCTGAACTGAGGTCTATCTGAGTGCCCATCTCACTATGCAAAGCTCTCCAGAACTACGAAGTGAACTGAGGACCTCGATCTGATATAATGGACACCGACACACCATATAACCGGACTATCTCCCGAATGTAGATCTGGGATAACCTTTCAGAAGTGCAAGTAGTAGCCACAGGAATGAAATGCGCCGATTTGGTCAATCTATCCACAATGACCCAAACCGCGTCAACCTTCCACGAAGTCTGAGGCAACCCAACCACGAAGTCCATGGCGATGCGCTCCCACTTCCACTCAGGAATGGGCCTCTGGTGCTCATACTTCACCTGATGGTAATTAAGACACCTAGCCACATACCCCACAATGTCCTTCTTCATCCGCCTCCACCAGAAATGCTGCTTCAAGTCACGATACATCTTCGTCGCTCCTGGATGAACAAAATACTGAGAACTGTGTGCCTCTCCTAGAATCCCCTCCCTCAGGCCATCAACATCAGGAACACACAATCGGCCCTGGAGTCTCAGAACACCATCCTCGCCCAAGGTAACCTCCTTGGCCCTACCCTGGACCACCGTCTCCCGAAGCTGTGCCATACATGGATCATCAAATTGTCGAACCTTCATCTCTCCCAATAATGAAGACTGAGCAACCACATGAGCTAGAACTCGACGAGGCTCCGAAAGGTCCAATCTCACCAAGCGGTTGGACAAGGACTGAATGTCCAAGGCTAAAGGTCTCTCCTCAGCTGCAATGTAGGCCATGCTACCCATACTCTCCGTCCTCCTGCTCAAAGCATCTGTCACCACATTTGCCTTGCCCGGGTGATACAGAATAGTGATATCAAAGTCCTTCAACAACTCAAGCCACCTCCGCTGCCTCAAATAAGGTCCCTTTACTTAAATAAATGCTGCAAACTGCGGTGGTCAGTGTAGACCTCACAAGATACACCATACAAGTAGTGCCGCCAAATCTTCAGAGCATGAAGAATTGCCGCCAACTCCAAGTCGTGCATAGGGTAATTCTTCTCATGAATGTTCAGCTGGCGCGAAGCATAGGCAATGAATCTCCCATCCTGCATCAACACACATCCCAACCCAACACGTGAAGCATCACAATACACCGTATATATCCCAGAATCTGACGGCAAAGCTAGAACTGGTGCTGAGGTCAATGCTGACTTGAGCTTCTGAAATCTCACCTCACAATCGTCGGACCATCGAAACGGGGCATTTTTCTAAGTCAATCTAGTCAGTGAAGCTACAATAGAAGAGAATCCCTCCACGAATCTATGATAATAGCCTGCTAGACCCAGAAAACTTCTGATCTCTGAAGCTGAAGTAGGACGCGACCAACACTGAACTGCCTCGATCTTCTGAGGATCAACCTTGATACCCTCTCCGGATACCACATGCCCCAAGAATGCCACAGAATCTACCCATAACTCGCACTTAGAGAACTTAGCATATAGCTTCTGCTCTCGCGAGGTTTGAAGCACAACTCTCAAATGCTGCTCGTGCTCACCCAGGCTCCGTGAGTAGATCAAGATGTCATCAATAAAGACAATGATGAAGGAATCAATATATGGCCTGAACACTCTATTCATCAAGTCCATAAATGCTACTGGGGCATTAGTCAAGCCAAAGGACATCACAAGAAACTCGTAGTGGCCATATCTGGTGAGAAATGCAGTCTTCGGGACATCTGAAGCCCGAATCTTCAACTGGTAATAACCCGATCTCATATCAATCTTAGAGAACACACGAGCACCCTGCAACTGGTCAAAAAAATCGTCAATGCGCGGCAGAGGATACTTGTTCTTAATGGTCACCTTATTCAACTGGCGATAATCAATGCATATCTGCATAGACCCATCCTTCTTCAAAAATAAGACTGGAGCGCCCCATGGCGACACACTTGGCCTGATGAATCCCTTGGCCAAAAACTCCTCAAGATGCTCCTTCAGCTCCTTTATGTCCTTAGGAGCCATATGGTACGGGGTAATGGAGATAGGCTGAGTATCTTGAGCCAAATCAATACACAAATCAATGTCCCGGTCTAGAGGCATGCCGGGTAGGTATGAAGGAAATACATCTGGGAACTCTTGAACAACAGGCACTGAATCAATGGTAGGAGACTCGGGGGTGGTGTCCCGCACATAAGCAAGGTAAGCCAAACACTCCTTCTCGACCATATGTCGAGTCTTCATAAAGGAGATGACCTGGCTGAATGCACTAACTGAAGAACCCCTCCACTCCAGCCTAGGTGACTCAGGTATGGCTAAAGTAATTGTCTTGTCTTGGCAATCAAGCACGAAATGATAAGGAGATAGCCAATCCATTCCTAGAATAACCTTAAAATCAACCATGTCGAGCAATAAAAGGTCAGCTCTGGTCTCGAACCCACAGAAGGTGATCACACAAGACCGATACACCCGGTCTACCACCACAGAATCGCCCACAGGAGTGGAGACATACATAGGAGATCCCAAGGACTCATGAGAAACATCCAGAAAAGGAGAAAATAGAGCTGAAACATATGAATAAGTGCATCCTGGATCAAACAATACTGAGGCCTCTCTACCACATACTGAGATAATACCTGTGATCATGGCGTCTGAGGTCACTGCATCTGATCTAGCCGGAATGGCATAAAACCTGGCTGCACCTGAAGACTGAGCCCCACTAGAGTGAACATGAGCTACCTGACCTCCCCCTGACTGGCCTCCACCTCTAGGACGACCCCTGCCGACCTGTCCTCCACCTATAGGTGGCCGGACTGCTGGTGCTGAACTCATAGGCTGATAACCCTGTTGTACTACCTTGCCCCGAAATGGGGACAAGCCCTCTTCACATGGCCCAGATACCCGCACTCGTAACATCACACAAGTGACATATCTTGCTATCCCGGAGAAGGAGAATCCTTAATGTCCAGAGGGTGATGTGAGCCCTCAGCCATAGCACTGAAATAGGAACTGGAGGATCTCTGGTGACTGGAGTAACCACTAAGAGAACCGTGAATGGCTGGAGGATGGTAGGAGCGCTCTGGCATGGAACTGAACTGAGGCCTCGCTGGAACACCCCTGGGAGGTAGTGGAGGTGCTTCATATGAAGGCCTGTTGGACTGACCGCCTCCAAACTGACCCCTGCCCATAGCTAGAGCACCCCTGAAATCACTTGTAAATCTGCCCTCTTGTCCTGCTGACCCTGCTCCCTGCTCCTCAATCGGTATCCCTCAATCCGTCGTGCTATCTCGACCATAAGCTGGTACGGGGTACCCATATCTACCTCTCTGGCCATAGAGGTCCTAATACCTGGATGTAAGCCTTTCACGAACCACCGTACCCTCTCGGCATCAGTGGGCAATATCATAAGGGCATGGCGAGATAGCTCTGAAAATCTTGCCTCATAATCAGTCACGGACATCTGCCCCTGCTCCAATCGCTCAAACTCACCCCGAAGCTCCTCCCTCTGAGAAGGTGGAATGTATCTGTCCAGAAATAGATGAGTAAACTGGATCCAGGTGACAGGAGGAGAATCTACTGGCCTGCTGAGAATGTATGACTACCACCAGCGGCGAGCTCTGCCCTCTAGTTGAAATATAGTGAAGTCTACCCCATGCCACTCCAAGATCCTCATGTTGTGCAGTCTGTCCCTACACCTGTCGATGAAATTCTGGGCATCCTCATCCCACTCACCCCCGAAGACTGGAGGACAAAGTCAGATCCATCTATCTAGAATCTTCTGTTGGTCGCCCTCCATAACTGGCCTGGGCTCTGGCGCTGCTACTATAGGCTGAACCCCACCCACGGGCGATGTACCCGGAGTGTGGTGTGTTGCTGCTGCATGTCCTGTGGCCTGAGCGGTAGGAGTCTGGACTCCCCCTCCCGCCTGGGAAGTGGAAGGATCTGCTGGAAGTATGCTTTCCTGGGACATAGTGTCCATTAATCTCAACATATGGCCCATGACCTCCTGGAAGCATGGCGCCGTCATAAAGTCTGCTGGAGCAGGAGCTACTGGAGGCACCTCATCCTCCTCCTCTAAATTAGGGTCCTCTGGTGGTGCGACTAGTACAGATCTGGGACGCCCTCGCCCCTACCTCGGGCAGTTTCCCTACCCCTGCCCCTACCATGGCCTCAAGCGGCGGGGGTAGTAGCCTCTCCCGGATCAAGAACATGAGATGCACACGACCTCACCATCTGTGAGAATAGAAGAACAAATTTGAGTACATCATCGATTGCACGAGAGAATGGGAACAAATAGAGGTTTCCTAACACCCTGTAGCCTCATGAAGATAAGTACAGATGTCTCCGTATCGATCCGCAAGACTCTACTGGGTTTGCCCGTGACTCGTGAGATTTACGTGAACCTAGTGCTCTGATACCATGTCGTCATGACCCAAAATCCCACACGGGTCATGATGGCGCCCACCACCGAAGTCAAGCAAGCCAACAGTTGTTTACTAGTGAGGTTTTCCTTATTAACATATAAATCACACGTGTTTTCCAAAGTTTTAAACTTAACTTATTTAAATAAAAGCGGAAACATTCAACAATTTTTAATACATACGGCTAAAAATGATCGTGAACCAACATATATATATATATATATATATATATATATATATATATATATATATATATATATATATATATATATATATATATATATANCAAAATAAGAGTCTACTATGTGTGTGCCAGGAACTACTGTCACAATTCAGCAAGCGAACTAGTAGAATATACAAAATATAATACAAGATTGTACTGTTGTCTGAGAGGAATAGACAGAATATAGAAAAAATATAACTCCATAGCACAACTGAGAAACGTCAGGGGGTGAAGCTCACCGTGGAGTCCGATCCGGAAGATAAGTCAAGCTCCGGTCGGATAACCAGAAACACCAGCCTCAGAACTTGTACAATTAAGTACAAAAGTGCAGCATGAGTACATAATATAAATGTACCCGGTGAGTATCCCGCCTAACCTCGAAGAGGTAGTGACGAGAGGTCGACATGACACTCACTACAGTCCAACAATAATAATGTAAATAAGATATACGGAATGCAGTAGACATGTGAGACAGTAAGCAGCAGATATCTATAAAATACAGAAAACCAGGTAAGTACTGAAAATAAGCAACAATGTACACTTTCTCGTTTCCCCCGAATATCTGTCAAGTCAATATCAATGGAAAACAGTACCCAATAGCCTCAAGCGCACACAAGGGTAGGACAACCGACTTGAGTCATAAGGAAATATCTAGACACTAACTCATATATATATAAAATTAACATAAATCTCCCCTTGATCGCGAATTATACCTGCGACTCGAGTGCTGACTCATATATATAATTAACATAAAGCTCCCCTCGATCGCGAATCATACCTGCAACTCGAGTGCTGACTCATATATATAATTAACATAAAGCTCCCCTCCATCGTGAATCATACTTGTGACTCGAGTGCTGACTCATATATTTAATTAACATAAATATCCCCTCGATCGCGAATCATACCTGCGACTCGAGTGCTGACACTTATATATAATTAGCATATATATATATATATATATATATATATATATATATATATATATATATATATATATATATATANGCAAACAAATGGTAAAGAGTTGCCTCTGAAATTCCGGTGAATAGACCTTTGTTAAAAGTATAGCCTCTACTAAGCTTATTGATAAGCCCGGTATATATATATATATATATATATATATATATATACCGGGCTTATCAATAAGCTTAGTAGAGGCTATACTTTTAACAAAGGTCTATTCACCGGAATTTCAGAGGCAACTCTTTACCATTTGTTTGCATACTAGTTCAAAGATAATAAGCATGTTGGTTCAAAGATGATAAACAACTCAAAGTTTGGCTAAAGATACACATCAGGCACGTAATGGCATGCTCGTGAGCCCTAAAGCTACCCGACATGATAAAATAGTCGCTACGTACGGACTCCCATCACGTGGTACACACGTATCCCCCAAAATAATTACACACAACATATATAACACCTATGGGGACAATTCCCTCTTACAAGGTTAGAAAGGAGACTCATCTCGTGTCGAATCTACCCCTCGGACCAAGGATGCGCCCGAATCTCTGAAATCTACACCCGAGGACTCGCAACTATCCAAATACGGTACAATGACATCAATGCATGCTCAAAATAGGTAAAATTATCCTAATTTTTCAATAACTCAACATTCTTGAGAAATTCCCAAAATCCAATCCCGGGCCCGCACGCTCGGATTACAAAAATTCTCGGAGGGATCACTCACCCGAAGCCTAAGGATCATAATTATGTGATTTATACTTGAATTCATGGCCTTAAACGGATAATTCACAAGTTCTTCAAAAGCCTTAAAGTTAGTACCCAATCCCGTATATAAATTAACTGCCCAATTTTTCCTTAATCGCGATCGCGACATGGAGCCCGCGATCGCGAAGTTCAAGTGGCCAGACCACTGCGAACGCGAAGGAGGTCCTGCGATTGCGAAGGGAGATTATGCCTGGCCCCGATCTAAATCTATGCGAATGCGAGGAAGAGGCTGCGATCGCTAAGGCATGGAGTCCAGCCCATTGCGAATGCGGAGACAGGGATGCGATCGCGAAGGCCAAGGACCCAACCTTCCGCGATCGCGAAGAGAAATCAGTAGCCCATCCCAATTCCTTCTCCTCGTGACCCTCCTCCGCGATCACGAAGAAGGAAACCAGACAGCAAAAATCTGGTTTTTCAAACTTAGCTCCCGGGGGTCCAAAACTCACTCGAGCCCCTCGGAACCCCGTCCAATAGCACCGGCAAGTCTGTATTCATGATACGGACTCGCTCGAACTTCTGGAATGTGAAAAACAACAACGAAACTCAGAATTCAACCCCAAAACCAAATTGAATCAAACTTAAGAACTTAAGATTCTAGAATTCACTTCAATGCACTTAACATGCCTATACTACTCGGAATGACCTCAAATTTTGCATACAAGTCATAAATGACATAATGGAACTATTCTCGATCTAGAAATTCTGTTCGGACCTTGATAACACCAAAACACGTCCCAAACCAAATATGAACTTAATGAACTTTTTATTTCAATATTGGGCACCAAAATGCCCCCGGGTCATCAGAAACACAATCCGAACATACGCCCAGCTCCGAAATCATCACACAAAGCTACCGGATTCGACGAAACTTTATTCCGAGGTCGTTTACCCAAAATGTTTACCGAAGTCAAACTTGGCCTTAAAGGCCAACCTTAAGGAACCAATTGTTCCTATTGCGCTCTAAACACCTCTGAATCCCGGACCACCAATCCCCGCAAGTCATAAATCATAAAATGCCGCTATGGGAAGTTTCATTTAAGGGAACGGGGTCCGATAACGCAAAATGACCAGTCGGGTCATTTCATGATGAATCCCTTCTCAAGCAACTCCTGTAACTGCTCCTTCAACTCCTTCAACTCAGGAAGAGCCATGCGATAAGGAGGAATATAAATGGTCTGAGTGCCCGGCAACAAGTCAATGCCGAAATCAATATCTCTATCGGGTGGCATACCCGGAAGATCAGCGGGAAATACATCAGAATAGTCCCTGACAACTGGAACTAACTCAACTGTAGGGTTCTCAGCAATAACATCTCTCACATAAGCCAAATATGCATCACACCCCTTTTCAACCATCCGTTGAGCCTTAAGAAAAGAAATGACTCGGCGGGGAGTATACTCCAAGGAACCTCTCTACTCTAAACTCGAAAATCCTGGCATAACCAGCATCATGGTCTTGGCATGACAATCAAGAATAGAATAATAGGGAGACAGCCAGTCCATACTTAATATAACATCAAATCCACCATACGGAGTAGTAGTAAATCAGCTCTGGTCTCAAAACGATTGATAGTAATCAAACATGACCGATATACGCGGTCCACAACAAGAGAATCTCCCACCGTAGTAGGAACATAAACATGGGAACTCAAAGAATCTTGGGCTATCCCCAGATGTGAAGAAAAATAGGAAGACACATATGAATATGTAGAGCCTGGGTCAAATAATATCGATGCATCCCTATGACAAACGGGAACAATACCTGTAATGACTGAATCTGAAGCAATGGCCTCGGACCGGGCCGGAAGAGCATAGTACCTAGCCTGGCCTCCCCCTCTAGGGCGACCTCGACCTCCCAGACCTCCACCTTGAGCTGCCTGAGGTGGTGGGGTAGCAGCTGGGGCTAGAAGAATAACTGGAGGACCTAGTGGAAGACGTGGAGCCTGATAAATCTGAGGGGGTGCACCCTGATAAGTTTGAGGTGGTGCACCCTGATAAGTCTGAGGTGGTGCACCCTTCCTCGCTTTGGGGAAATCTCTGACCATATGATGAGGGTCACCACACCCAAAGAAACCCCTCGGAGGATATGGCGGCCGCTGCTGACTCTAAACTGGCCTGATAGACTGGCCGGTGATAGCACCTCGAGCAGGAGGCACCTGAGATACTAATGGTGCATAATAAGGCTCCTGAGGTCTAGGAGGAGCTGGAATACCGCTGGCTGCTGGGAGAGCTGAATGAACAGAGCGACTCACAAAACCCCTACCATAGCGTGCTGTTGGTGCACGAGCTCCTGAAAGACCTCTTGGCCTCTCTCTCCTCCCTGTCTCGGGCTAACATAGTCTCAATCCTCCGGGAAATACTTACGGCCTGCTGGTAAGTAATATCGGTCTCCAGATCTCTGGCCATGCTGGTTCGAATACTAGGCGGATTCCCTCAATAAAGTGTTGAACCCTCTCTCTGACAGTGACAACCAAAGCTGGTGCATGGCGAGCTAAATCGCTGAAACGGACTGCATACTCTAACACAGTCATGGCACCCTGGCGTAGCTGCTCAAACTCTGCACGCCAAGCATCCCTTAAGCTCTGAGGGACAAACTCAAGTAAGAACATCTCGGAAAACTGAGCCCAAGCAAGTGAAGCTGCCTCGTCCGGGCTACTAATCTCAAAAGCATGCCACCACTGATAAGTTGCTCCCCTCAGCTGGAAAGCAGTAAAATAAACCCACCTCGTCTCCACAATACCCATAGTGCAGAGAATGCGATGAAACCCCTCAATAAAACCCAGGGCGTCATCCGAGGCTAGTCCGTTGAACTAAGGTTAGTGGTACTTCTTGTACCTCTCAAGTCGGAGTTGCTCCGCCTCAGGAACATCTATCCTAGTCTCATGTTGAGCTGGAGCTGCTGGGGGAATAGGAATATACTCTGGAACCTGCCCAATATGAATCCTTTGCTCAGGAGTACAGGCTGCGGGAGTCTGTGTCCCTCCTCCGGCCTGGGATGTAGCTGGAGCTATCGGGAGTAGACCCGCCTGAGACAGAGTACTGAAGGCACTCAAGAACTGGGCCATTGTCTCCTGGAGGTCTGGAGTAAAAATAGGGACCTCCTAATCCCCTCCAACTGTAGTTGCTGGGGGCTCATCTGCCTCTGCTCTAGCCGGTGCTCAGGTTGCACCGCGTGCTCGTCCTCTGCCCTGGCCCCTACCTCTGGTGACTCTGACTGGGGGTTCGGGTGCCTGGTCATCAGTACGTCCAATACGGGTACGAACCATATGCAAGCAAGGATAGAATAGAGTTTAAGAATTTGATGACAACAACTAGCACGATAAGGAATTCCATAGAATTGATTGTTCTTAACAGTTACATAGCCTCTCAAAGATAGATACAGACGTCTCCGCACCGATCCGCAAGACTCTAATAAATCGTCTTGTGACTTGTGACTCCTATGAACCTAGAAGCTATGATACCAACTTGTCATGACCCATTTTTATCCTCCGGAAGGTATCGTGATGACACCTAGTCTCTATGACTAGGTAGGCCTAAAATTTGCGAAAAATGACAGAATCAATAAAATAGATACCGAAAAGAATTCAAGTAGATATAATGTAGCTGCTCAGCATATAACTTTCACTTCCCAAAAACCCGGAATGTCACCATAGTCACAAGATCTGTACTAAATGTAGCTCTGTACAATGAAACAGTGAAAAAATACATGTCTGTTATGCCTATACTAGAGTAGAAGGGGACTCGTGGGATTCTGCGGATGCGGCATAATTACCTCGCGGTCTCCTAGTTGCTGCTAGAACGACTCCTAGCCATGATACTGGGTGTTGGTACCTGGATCTGCACATGGGGAAAACATATGCAGGAAAGGGTGTGAGTACTCTACATTCGGTACTCCATAAGTGCCAAGCCTAACCCCAGTCAAGTAGTGATGAGGTCAGGTTGAGGCCCTACTGAGTTTGTAAAACAAGTCAATATACAATTTAAAACAGTGAAATATAGATAAGCAATGATATACAGGATTAACGAAAACGGAAAGATTTAATAACAGGAAGAGAGCCCTTGCTCAGCACAACATATATCTCAACAGTAAATGTGCAATGCAGTACACGGGGAAAGCTCCCGGAACTCAGCCCGTAGCCCAATTTTAAATATGCTATGCAGTCCAGGTGGAAAGCTCCCGGATCACTATCCATAGTCCCAATTTAAATATGCATTTTAGTACAGGGGGAAAGCTCCCGGATCTCGATCCGTAGTCCCAATTTAAATATGAAATGCAGTACAGGTGGAAAGATCCCGGATCTCGGTATGTAGTCCCAATTTAAAAATGCAAAGCAGAAGTATGTCAATTATGGCTTAATTAAACAGTCCAGGAAAAACAACATGCAAGAATAGAGTAAAGCTACCTAAGCATGATATGACTAGTAGCAAATAAGAGGAAAACAAGTCAGAACAGGTAGGCATGCTTACTCTTAAGCTATCTACTCTATTAATATAGGGAACAGTAATATATGAATGAAATGAGCAATTTCGTAGGAGTAAAATTAGGATTTTAGCAACAATGACCCGTGTACGCACTCGTCGCCTCCCGTACACGGCGTCCACGTAACAAAATCAGTATAAAAATGCCTAAGGGAAAGTCCCCAGCACAGAATTAGGCAAGCCAATTACCTTGACCGCGCTATTCAACTCAATACCATGCTCTTGCCACGAGTATCTCACTCCGGGTGGCCCAAATCTATTCAAATCGATTGCACGGTGTATATATCACTTCAAGGGAACAAAATAGCTAATTATTTATAAGCTAAAACGCGAAATTAGGAAATTCGCCCAAAAAGTCTATGGGGCCCACGTCTCGGAATCGGGTAAAATTTATATTTCCCGAACACCCATTCGCTCATGAACCCACTCGAACAAGAATCAACAAAATCCGACTTCTAAATCTCCCTAAATCCTCAGATTTCTACTTGGGAAATTTCATCCCATTTTCATGGTTTTTCATCCAATTTCATTGATTAGATTGAGGAAAATGATAGAGATTATTGATATACAAATAGATTAGGTTAGAAAACGTTATCTATGATCCTCCTCTTCAAATCCCACTGAAATCGCCAAGTTCCGAGCTCACAATCGATTTTGGAATTATGAATTTCAAACCCTCAGATTTTTGGTATAAACAACCCAGATATTTCGCACCTGCGACACTGGGATCGCACCTGCGGTGCCGCACCTGTGGAAACCCAATCGCAGGTGCGGATATTCATTAAATGGCCTGGGGTCGCACCTGTGTGCCCGTACCTGCGGAAATATTATCGCATGCGAGAAAATTCATTAAATGGCCTGGGGTCGCACCTGCGACACTCCCCTTTGCACCTGCGTGTCTGCGCCTGTGGAAATACAATCGCAGGTGCGAGACACCAGAACCAGAATGGTTCAGCTGCTCTCAAATTCACAAACTCACCCGTTGGGCATCCGAAACAACCCCGAGGCCCCCGGGACCTCAACCGAACCTACCAGCTGACCCTAATACCGTGTTCAAACTTGGTCGAGCCTTAAAAATACAACTCATAACATCAAAATCATCAATTATGCATAGATTCAAGCCTAAGAACTTGGGAAATTTCTAGAATTCACATCCAATGCCGAAACACGTCTAAACTCATCCGAATGATCTCAAATTTTGCACATAGGTCATAAATGACATTACGGACCTGTTTTCACTTTTGGAATTCCATTCCGAGTCCGATATCAAAATTTTACCTATCGGCCGAAATCGTCGAAATTCTAACTTTCGCCAATTCAAGCCTAAATCCACAACCGACCTCGGAAACACATTCCGAACATGCTCCTAACCCCAAAATCACCCAACGGAGTTGACGGAATTCCATTTCAGATCTGTCTTTACACAGGTCTAGCTACGACCAGATTTCTAAAGCTAAATTCCACATTTATGGACTATGTGTCCAAAATCACCCCGGATTTCATCACTCAACGCTCCGACAAGTTACAATAACATAAATAGACATGGGAGAAGCGGTTAATAGGGAATCGGGGTGAAAATTCTTAAAATGACCGACCGGGTTCCACCAAAACCCTGGATTAAGGAAATTAGCTAAACATGCTCATAATAATCAACTCTAAAATAACTTGCATAATTAAACTACAAAGTAATGAATAAAAGCTGTAAAAATCAATGGTTTGCTTCTCTGAGTCGTATTCCACAGACGTCTCTTGTCTCTAATAGAATCTCCCCCTCAAAGTTGTGTTTTTGGGTCTATTTATATGTTTGGGACAAACCCTAAACGTGTAGAAGACTTCTATTCAAACCGGGAAACACTTAAAATCTTCAAAACTCGGATTGGACCAGACCAGCGACCTGGCTTTATGGCCCAAACGCCTGGATAAAGCTAGGCCAAGCCTGGAGTTATGGATCTAAAGCCTGGATAACGCCTGGCCAGGCTTGGCCTTAAGGCTCAAAAGCCTGGATAAATCCAGGCCAGGTCTGGCCTTAAGGCTCAAAAGCCTGGATAAAGCCTGGTGCACTCCTCTTCGCCTCTTGATCGTATTTTCGACGTTTATGCATCCATTTAGCTCGGCTTCCATCTCCAATTCACCTACACATAAAATAGACTCCATTATGCACATACAAAGTGTATTTTTATCATTAACGCACATAAAATGTAAGGCACATAACGTGTTAAACCATGAATTCTAGCCACACATCAGGTTACTCCAACCTATTTTCCTTTACTAGATTATGATAAATTGGGTACATGCATGCAAGATTCTTAACCCCATCTTTATGAACTATCCTACCCATGTTTCATTTTAACAAAAATCTAGAAATTAAGGTTAATGAGGTAGAAGCTTACCTCTTAGAGTGAAGAAATTTGTGTCGTACTGGATTAGTTCCAAGCTTGAGTGATGAAGGAAGACCAATTTGATGAAGTTAGGAATTTATCTCTCTAGAATCCACTCTTTCATCTCTCTAATATATCAAAAAATGGTTAAAAATGAAGGGGAGGGGTGTTTTAATATACTGGGGTCGGTTTTTAAAATTTTGAAAAATAGGGCCCGACACAAGAATGCGGTCAGGAATGCGATCGCATTCCTGACATGCGGTCCGCATAATCGACTGTATAATGGCCCTCAAGATGGGACAAAATTCAAAACACACTGCCCAGGTATGCGACCATTGTGTGGTCCGCATACACGTTATGCGATCACATAATGCGTCGCATAACTTCCCTCCCAAAATCAAAGGCAACAATGCGACAGCTATGCGGTCCGCAGAATTGAAATGCGATCGCATATTGGACCGCGTAGTTGACCTCAAATGGGGAAGTGATCTGCCCGTGTATGCGACCATTATGCGATCCGCATACACGTTATGCGATCGCATAGTGCGTCGCATAACACCTACTTTCTGGAAAATTTTATTCTTTAAGTCTCGGGGTACTTTTTACTCAATTTAGGTCCGTTTTAAAATTTTCTACAATAAAAACAACTCGGAGACTCATTCGGGCATTA
Source organism: Nicotiana paniculata (assembly GCA_005239505.1). Taxonomy (NCBI): domain Eukaryota; kingdom Viridiplantae; phylum Streptophyta; class Magnoliopsida; order Solanales; family Solanaceae; genus Nicotiana; species Nicotiana paniculata. The sequence continues at coordinate 63,203 of ML366156.1, forward strand.
TTTTTAAACAAGAAGATTTTACGGGTCTTTACAATTTTCCTCAATCTAATCAAGGAAATTGGATGAAAAACCATGGAAATGGGATGAGATCTTCCCAAGTAGAAATCTGAGGATTTAGGGAGATTTAGACGTCGGATTTTGTTCATTCTTGTTCGAGTGGGTTCATGAGCGAATGGGTGTTCGGGAAATATAAATTTTACCCGATTCCGAGACATGGGCCCGGGGGAATTTTTGTGCGAATTTCCTAATTTCGTGTATTAGCTTATAAATAATTAGCTATTTTGTTCCCTTGAAGTGATATTTACACCATGCAATCAATTTGAATAGATTTGGGCCACCCGGAGTCAGATACTCGTGGCAAGATCTTGGTATTGAGTTGATTTGCGTAGTCCAGGTAAGCGGCTTGCCTAATTCTGAGTTGGGGACTTTCCGTTAGGCATTTTATACTGATTTTGTTATGTGGACGCCGTGTATGTGAGGTGACGAGTGCGTACACGAGTCATTGTTGCTAAAATCCTATTTTTACTCCCACAAAAACGCTCATTTTCATTTATATATTACAGTTTCCTATCTTAATTGAGTAGATAGCCTAAGAGTAAGCATTCCTACCTGTTCTGACTTGATTTCCTCTTCTTTGATACTTGTCACATCATGCTTAGGTAGTTTTGCTCTATTCTTACATGTTTTTTTTCTTGGATTGTTTAATTAAGCCATAATTGACATACTTCTGCTTTGCATATTTAAATTGGGACTACGGACAGAGATCCGGGAGTTTTCCCCCTGTACTGCATTTAATATTTAAATTGGGGCTATGGATCGAGATCCGGGAGCTTTCCCCATGTACTGAAATGCATATTTAAATTGGGAATACGGACAGAGATCGGGGAGCTTTCCCCTGTACTGCATAGCATATTTAAATTGGGACTACGTACTGAGATCCGAGAACTTTCCCTGTGTACTGCATTGCACATTTACTATTCAGATATATGTTGTGCTGAGCCGAGGGCTTTCTTTATGTTATTAAATCTTTCCGTTTTCGTAAATCCTGTTATTCATTACTTATCTATTTTTTCACTATTTTAAATTTGTATATTGACTTGTTTTACAAACTCAGTAGGGCCTCAACCTGACCTCATCACTTCTTGACTGGGGTTAGGGTTGGCACTTACGGAGTACCGAATGTGGAGTACTCACGCCCTTTCCTGCGCATGTTTTCCCCATGTGCAGATCCAGGTACCAGCACCCAGTATCGTGGCTAGGAGTCATCTAGAAGCAACCAGGAGACCGCGAGGTAATTCTGCCGCGTCCGCAGAATCCCATGAGTCCCCTTCTACTCTAGTATAGGCATAGCAGACTTGTATATTTTTCCATTGTTTCATTGTATAGAGCTACATTTAGTACAGAGCTTGTGACTATGGTGACATTCCGGGTTTTGGGAAGTAAAATGTATATGCTGAGCAGCTACGTTATATCTACTCGAGATCTTTTTTGTCTTTATTTTTATACATTTCCACAAATTTTAGGCTTACCTAGTCATAAAAACTAGGTGCCGTCACAACACCTTTCAGAGGGTAAATTGGGTCATGACAATCCTTGTGTCCGCGATCGCAATGCTTTAAATCACTAGGCAGAATATAAACTTCCAAAAATCGGGGTTTCACCATTTTTGACATATTTTGACTTCTAGAACTCGATTTTGGGTGATTCTTTGAGGGTTTTTCACACAAATCGAATGGGTAAGTGTTATTCCACTAGAATTAATTATATTTCATGAATTAGTTCTTGTTTTCATCATTTAATTTGTGTTTTTGGGTTGAGGGAATTGAGGATTTTGAAAGAAAATTTCAAAAATGAAAAATCATGTTTTGAAGGACCAAATGATATCGGAATTTGATAAATTTAGTATGGTTGAACTCGTATCGGAATGGGTAATCGGATTTTATAAAATTTATCGGGCTCCGAGGTGCGGGCCTGGGGTCGATTTTTATAAATTTGCAAAGATTGAAACTTTATTATTCGGAATCGTTCCTTATACATTTAATGTGTATTTTGAAGTTGTTTTAGTTAATTTTGAGCCGCCCGAGAAGTCTATTTTTGAGTACCGGAATATCGTCTTTGAGGTAAGTATCTTGCCTAACCTTGTGTGGGGGAACTACCCCTTAGGATTGAATCTTCCTTGTTGATTGTAGTCTGAGTATGCGAGGTGACGAGTGTGTACTCAGACTTATTTGCAATTAGAATGGCCTTTTAGGATTCGTAGGTTCTTATATTACCTGTGTATGATTTGTAATTGTTACATTTGAATCCTTGGTTGTTAATTTCATTCGTTCCTGTTTAAATTACAATTACTTGTTTTTGGATTCCTTCGTTGGCTATTTGACTTTACTTGACTTAACTGAATATTCTACTTCTCTTATCATCATGCTATATTTTATTCCTAACTTGCCTAATTGACTATAATTAGTGTCATCTAGCCTTATAGTTGACTAGCCGTAGTTGGAACATCTATTTGTTGGAGCCAAGCATGCCCGTGAGTCTTACATTGTGATTATATGACTATTCCCTTAAGTGCTACTTAGGTATAATTGTTAGACATTTATGTTATTGGTATTTCCTTGATATTGCCTATTACTGGGCCTTTGTTGAAGTTGGGTCTATTCCGTGAAGTTAACTATTTAGGTGAGATTGGTTATAGTTGTTCTCCCTTGCTGGGATTGTGTGGTTTCTCTTATTATTCCGTTGTTGATGATGTTGTTTTCCTTGTTGACTCCCTTGCCGGGATGTTGTGATTTATGGTTCTTATTGTTGATTTCCCTTGTTAAATTGTTGTTTATGTTATTTTAGCACAAGGGGACATTCCATGCCGAGTGTTGGTGAGGTTATGCACGAGGGGACATTCCGTTACGAGCGTTTATTTATTTATTGCACGAGGGGACATTTCGTGCCGAGTGTATGTGAGGTTATGCACGAGGGGACATTCCATGCCGAGTGTTTATTTATTTATTGCACGAGGGGACATTTCGTGCCGAGTGTATGTGAGGTTATGCACGAGGGGACATTCCATGCCGAGTGTTTATTTATTTATTGCACGAGGGGACATTCTGTGCTGAGCGTTTATTTATTTATTGCACGAGGGGACATTCTGTGTCGAGTGTATGTGAGGTTATGCACAAGGGAACATTCCGTGACGAGTTTTTATTTATTTATTGCACGAGGGGACATTCCGTGCCGAGTGTTTGTGAGGTTATGCACGAGAGGACATTCTGTGCTGAGCGTTTATTTATTTATTGCACGAGGGGACATTCCGTGCCGAGTGTTTGTGAGGTTATGCACGAGAGGACATTCTGTGCCGAGTGTTTATGCATTATTATTTTCCTTTGTTCCTGTTTGCTATTTACTGCACTTGTTTTGGTGAGTATGAGAGTAAAGCACGAAGGGTGATGTCGTGCACTTGTTTTGGTGAGGATGAGAGTAAAAGCACGAAGCGTGATGTCGTGCACATATTCCTACTGATCTCTTACTGCATTTATTGGCAAGATTTGATATTCCTCGTGTACTGCATGGCAATTTCTGCATTCCGGTGGATAAATCTTGAGGAGATTTTTAATAAAGGGATTATTATTGAAAAGTATTATTGAAAAATCAGTGGTTTTGAAATGATTATATTTGAATTACTTTTACATCGAGGGTATATTTGAAAAGTACTAGACTTGCCTAAAATGATATTTGGAAGCCATTTATTGAGAAAGCATCTTTGGGAAGTTTCATATTTTGAAAGAGACTATGTTTTACGTAATTCTCTCTATTAAATATACTTATATCTACTTTTGAAGAAAGTATGTTTTCAAAGGAAACCCTTCCATACTAAAACGATTTTATTTGCAAAGGTTTTTCATATGAACTGTCGCTTAAAGATTTCTACCAGTTATGGATTTTAATGGCTAAGGCCCGATGTGAACAAATCGAAGTGGAGCTGAGTTATTGGTGTTCCCTATTGTGTTGTGTTTCCTTCGATTTGGCTTGTTTTGCTGTCCATCTTTCTGTGTATTTTTGTATTTTTTCGTGATTGATTTCTATAATTTCCTTCCGCTTTATATTTTCATTGTTGTGAATTATTCCGTGAAGTCTTAGACAGATGTAACGTTCGGTCATTTTTATATTCCTATTATTTATTGTGTAGACCAGTGGTGTCTTGACTAGTCCTCGTCACTACCCCACCGAGGTTAGTCTTGATACTTATGGGGCACCACTGTGGTGTGCTCATACTACACTTCTGCACATTTTTATGTGCAGATCCAAGTATATATTGTAGTAGATGTGTGGATGATTGCCGAGGAGACTCAAGGTAACATGTTGCTGCATTCGCAGGATTCGGAGTCACCTTTTTTGTATTTATTATTCATACACTGTTGTATTTATTTCCAAACATTTGTACTTATAAGTGGTAGAAGAGTCGTAGAGCTTATGACTTGTACTACCGGTTTTGGAAAAGTTTGTACATTCTGTTGAGATTCTATATCAAGACTGTTAGTTTTTCCTGTTATTATTGTTGTTATTCAGTAACTGTTAGGCTTACCTATTCCCTATGACTAGGTGCCATCACGTTACCCAACAGAGGGAATTTGGGTCGTGACATTTCTTCAGTAGAGTTAGTGCCTATTGTTCGGGAGTTTCTTGAAGTGTTTCCTGCAGAGCTGCCGGGGATGCCACCCGACAGGGATATCGATTTTATTATTGATGTTGCTCCGGGCACTCAACCCATTTCTATTCCTCCATACCAGATGGACCCACCAAATTTGAAAGAATTGAAAGAACAATTGCAAGACCTTCTTGATCAAGGTTTTTTCAGGCCTAGTGTCTCGCCCTGGGGTGCCCGGTTTTATTTGTAAAGAATAAGGATTGATCAATGAGAATGTGTATAGATTACCGGTAGTTGAATAAAGTTACTATCAAAAATAAGTATCTGTTGCCGAGAATTGATGATTTATTTGATCAGCTTCAGGGTGCCAGTGTGTTTTCAAAAATTGATCTGAGATCGGTCTACCATCAGTTGAAGATCAGGGCGTCCGATGTTCCTAAAACAACCTTTCGGACAACGTATGGGCACTATGAATTTTTGGTGGTGTCTTTTGGCTTGACTAATGCCCCAGCAGCCATTATGGATTTGATGAATCGAGTTTCAAGCCTTATCTGGATTCCTTCGTAATTGTATTCATTGATGATATTCTTATATACTCCTGCAGTCGGGAGGAGCATGAGCAACACCTCCGTATAGCACTCCAGACCTTGCGGGATAATCAATTGTATGCAAAATTTTCAAAGTGTGAATTCTGGTTAGATTCAGTAGCATTCTTGGGTCACGACGTATCAGCAGAGGGTATTCAGGTATATTCTAAGAAGATAGAGGAAGTCAAGAACTAGCCTAGACCCACTTCATCCACGGAATCAGGAGCTTCTTGGGTTTGGCGGGATACTACCGTCGTTTTGTGGAGGTATTCTCGTCTATAGCAGTCCCGATGACGAGATTGACTTAGAATGGTGCCCCATTTAAATGGTCGGATAAGTGTGAAGCGAGCTTCCAGAAGCTCAAGACAACCTTGACTTCAGCACCGGTAATAGTGTTACCATCAGGTTCAGGATCTTTCACGGTATATTGTGATGCTTCTCGTGTTGGGTTGGGAGCGGTATTGATTCAAGAGGTCACTGTGATAGCATATGCGTCTTGGCAGTTAAAGATTCATGAGAAGAATTATCATGTCCATGACTTAGAGTTGGCAGCCATTGTTGATGCATTGAAAATATGGAGGCACTATCTTTATGGCGTCCATGTGAGGTTTACACGGATCATCGTAGCCTCAGTACTTGTTCAAGGAAAAGGATCTTAACTTGAGACAGAGGAGATGGTTAGAGTTATTGAAAGATTGTGACGTCACTATATTATATCATTCGGGGAAGGCCAATGTGGTGGTCGATGCATTGAGTAGGAAAGCAGTAATCATGGGCAGCCTTGCATGTATTCCAGTTGGTGAGAGACCGTTAGCTTCAGATATTCATACATTGGCTAATCAGTTCGTGAGGTTGGATATTTATCCTAGCCATGTTCTAGCTTGTACATTTGCCCGTTCTTCCTTATTCGAGCATATCAGAGATCGATAGGATGATGACCCGCACGTGATGGTCCTTAGGGACACAGTTCTGCACGGTGGTGCCAAGAAGGTTACATTTGGAGATGATGGTGTTTTGAGGATGCAGGGTCGTATATGTGTGCCTAATGTTGATGGCCTTCATGAGTTGATTCTCATAGTTCTAATTATTCTATTCACCCGGGTGCTGCCAAGATGTACCAGGACCTGTGACAAAACTATTGGTGGAGGAGGATGAAAAAGGATATTGTTGCTTATGTGGCTCGTTGTTTGAATAGCCAACAGGTGAAATATGAGCATCAGAGACCCGGTGGTTTACTTCAGCAGATAGAGATCCTGAGTGGAAGTGGGAGCGTATCACTATGGACTTCGTTGTTGGACTCTCACGGACTCAGAGGAAGTTCGACGCCATTTGGGTTATTGTGGATAGGTTAACTAAATCAGCACATTTCATTCCAGTGGCAAGTACTTACACTTCGGAGCGGTTGGCAGAGATATATGTTTGGGAGATTGTTCGCCTTCACGGTGTGCCCGTGTCTATCATTTCTGATCGAGGTACGCAGTTTACCTCGCATTTTTGGAGGATAGTTCAGCGAGATTTAGGTACCCGAGTTGAGATGAGCACAACATTTAATCCTCAGAGGGACGGACAGTCCGAGCGTACTATTCAGATTCTAGAGGATATGCTTCGCGCTTGTGTTATTGACTTTGGAGGTTCTTGGGATCAATTCTTGCCGTTAGCGGAGTTTACCTACAATAATAGTTATCAATCGAGCATTCAGATGACTCCCTATGAGGCATTATATGTAGATAGTGGAGATCGCTAGTTGGGTGGTTTGAGTCGGGAGAGGCTCGGTTATTGGGTACAGACTTAGTTCAAGAGGCCTTAGATAAGGTCAAGATTATACAGGATCGACTTCGTGCAGCTCAGTCTAGGGAAAAGAGTTACGCCGATCGTAAGGTTCGGGATGTGGCATTCATGGTTGGAGAGAGTGTATTACTTCGGGTATCGCCCATGAAGGGTGTCATGAGATTTGGGAAGAAGGGAAAGTTTAGCCCTAGGTATATCGTGCCATTCGAGATTCTTGATAGAGTGGGGGAGGTAGCTTATAAACTTGTGTTGTCTCCAGGGTTATTGTAACAACCCAGTCTGTCGTTACGTAGAACTTGCATTTTTATTGATAATCTTGACTTGTCATAGGTTGGTTATACTGTTATCGATGTGTTAGAGTTTTTAGGCGTGAAATCTGAATGGTTGTAGTGATAGTTTAGTCTCTTAGTCTTTAACGATAGCCTTAAAGTTGGAAAAGTCAACTGAGAGTTTACTTATTGGGAAATGACCTCGGAATGCGGATTTTATGGCTTGGATAGCTTCTTTAGGTGATTTGGGACTTAGGACTGTGTTCGGAATATTTTTGTGATGTCCGGTGTAGAATTAGACTTGAATTGGCGAAAGTTAGTTGTTGGCGATTTCCGGTCGGCAGTGAAAAATAGGCTATCAAGGTCGGAATGGAATTCCGGAATTGGAGCAGATTCGTAATGTCATTTTGGATATGTCTGCAAAATTTCAGGTCAATCGGAGTTGTTTTGGATAGTTTCGACATCGTTGGTGGATTTTAGAAATTTCAAAGTTCTTAGGCTTGAATCTGATGTAAATTTGGGGTTTTGATGTTAGTTTTGGTGTTTTGAGAGTGCAAATAAGTTTGAATAATCAATTATGATGTGTTGGTAACTTTGGTCGGGGTCCCGAGGGGCTCGAGATTGATTTCGGTTGGTTAACGGGCCTTAGAGAATTGCTGGTTTTCTGGTTTTTGTGCAGCAGGTTTTCCTTTACTGCGATTGCATAGGGAGAGTCGCGATCGCGTAGTGAAAATTTTGAGGGGCAGAATTTTACTCTCTGCGATCGCATAGGTGTGTTCGCGATCGCAGAGATTGAGCAGGTTGAGCAGTGCGATCGCGTGGGGTGTGTTGCGTTCGTGTAGAGATAGAGGGGAGCGTGTGGGGGCTGGTCAGTGTGCTTCGCGATCGCATGTGATGGGCTGCGATCGCGTGGGTTTGAGTTGCTGTGAATCGCGATCGCGAGGGCCTTTCCGCGATCGCAGTGCATTGTTACCTGGGGAAGTATTTAAATAAACCCTCTGCGACCTAAACCCTTTTTACACCATTTTGTACGGACATAGAGCTTTGGGGCGATTTTTGAAGAGGGAAATCATTGTTCTTCATAGAGGTAAGTGTTTTGGACCTTAAAACTCAATTATGGATGATTATAGAACATAATATCAGTGTTAAATTCACGAAAATCAGTAGAAAATGTGGGTTTAGGGCTTGAGATTTTGAGACCTTTAGGGATTTATTTGAGGAGTCAAACGAACTCCGATTTTAGTGTTCTTTATATGTACGGACTCGTGAGATAATGAAGAAATGTTTGGTATAAAAATTTCTGAGTTTCAGAACGCGGGTCTGGGGGGTTGGTTTTGACCAAATTCGGGTTTTTGAGCTAAATTGATATTTTTCGGTTGGAATTCACTCCTTAAGCATAATTTAATGATAAAAATCTGAACTTGGTAGATTTGGAGTACTCAGAGGCCGGATTTAGAGGCAAAGGCACTGCGGAATAGTATTTTAGCCGGTTTTGAGGTAAGTAACGTTTCCAAACTTGGTTATGAGGGTTCCAAACCCCGAGCTAAATGATTTATGACTATTGTTGAGGTGACGCACATGCCAAGTGACGGGCGTGAGGGCGTGCACCTAGTATTTGTGGCCTGGCTTATCCCATGGCACCGCTTAGTGATCATTCCATGACGATATATGTGCTTCTATTAATGTGGTAANCATGGATCTTGTCCGAAGTGATATTGAGGGATTGATCTTCCCTGGGCATGGATCTTGTCCGAAGTTGATGATATTGAGGGATGGATCTTCCCTGGGCATGGATCTTGTTCGAAGCTAATGTTACGAGAGGGATAGATCTTCCCTGGATATAGAAATTGTCCGAGTGTTGTATTCCGGAGATGGATCTTCTCCGTGGAGGCTGGACTGGCCTTTTTCCTCAGTACATAGTGACTACGGTCACCGGTGTTTATGCATATTCTAGGATGGAACGTCCCTGGGCCTGAGAGCCATATATAGTACTGAGTGGACTTCGGTGGGAGAGTTGTGAGCACTATGTGCATATCCACACTGGTTACATACATATATTTTATGATGGCATGTAGAGTATACTGGCATACTTGGCATAATTACTCATCCTGATAAATTGTTAACATGTCTAAATTCTGTATATTGTTTATTGTAAAGATTTGAGGTTTTGTCTGTCACTACTTCTCAGCCCATAGTTTGGGTTTGTTACTTCTGAGTTGGTGTACTCACGTTACTCCCTGCACCTTGTGCGCAGATCCAGGTACACCGGGACCTGGTAGTGGATATTGAGCAGCGGTCAGCGTTTCTATTGGAGTTGTCGAGGTAGCAGCTAGCGATCGCTACCTCGTCTTCTCTTTCTTATTCTACCTGTTTTTCTTTATTTTGAGACAATGTTGTCCATTTCTCCTTTTATTTGTTTTATGTTATAGTAGCTCATGACTGAGTGACACCGGATCCGGGGTTGGAGGTTTAAATTTAGTTTTCAAATATTGTTTTTAAAACTTCATATTTTTGGTATTATTAATAAATTCGTTAAAAATTATATTTTTGTGGGAAATTGAATTTATCTTAGTTAAAACGGGAGGCTTTTCTGGTTCCATGACAGGCGCCATCACGACTCCGAAATTTGGTCGTGACAAGATGGTATCAAAGCGCTAGGTTAAATAGGTCTCACCAGTCATGAGCAAGTTTAGTATAGTCTTGGGGATCGGTACGGAGACGTCTCTACTTATCTTCGAGAGGATGCACAACCTTTAGGAAATATCTCACATTCTTTAACTCTTGTCGTGCGAATCCATTGATTCAACCTGAAGCGTAATTCTTTGAACTCCTTTCATGTATTCAAACGTGCACGTGAGTGCTCGGTATCAGCCATGCACCGATGGCTTGTGACTTCCATGAATGGGATGTGATTCTAGCATGTTTGGGGCCAGTCTGGAGGACTTGAGGCCGGATTTTTTTCTGTGGCTTTAGTGCCGAGATTTTGTTTGTGTGAGCGCATGTAATTAAAGACTCATATGTCTGTTGATGTCCTTATTGACGAGAGCTGGTGACTAGATGACTATGTGGTGAGTGTGATTTGAGGGTGAGATGTGGTTATATTTCTTGATTGTGACAAAAGGGATTGGTTGGAGATGATTTGGGATGTTTAATGGTTTGAGTTATGTATGAGCTTATGAGATTTAGTTTAATCCCACTGCGGTATTGTGGCAGTGATAGCGTATAGGCATTGTGAGTTATTATTTTTTGTGATCTATGGCTTTGAGCCAAGTGGGGGAGTCTGCTAATGATTAGTTGGTTGCCCGATTATGTGTTGTATTGGTTTTAGTTTGGGGATATTTGGGAGAGTATTCAGCGGCTTATGAGCTTTAGACTGTATGGTCTTATGCTTGGGTTTCGTGTGGTGAATCTAGGTTGAGAATTGCAGTATTATGACAAGGAGAATTATCAATTCGAGGGTAAGTCAGAAGAAACTTGGATAAATAAGACAGCTTTATAGTAGGTCGGATATGCATGTGTGCATTCACGGTTCAGTTCTGGAAGGAAGGTCAAAATTCTTAAGCGGCATTGGCAGTTTCAAATGACTAAGTAAATGATATCTACTGGTGGGTTGAAGTATTTCATGTGGACTAGTGTTTCGATGGGATCACTCAATGTAGTGGAGTTATGTAGGGGGTATGACCTTTGGTATTGGATTCGTGTGTTTTGATTTTTACGATGTGTGCCAGGCTTTTAGCATGATGTTGAGGGGGTAATTGTTAATGGCAGGATAGTCCTCTTGTGTGAGTCTTTTATATAATTTGATTACGTTGGGATGCTGTTGTTGAGTGCACGAGTTGCACAGGTTCTGGCTTCGAATTATATTGATGTGTCATGTCAGAAGATTTCATTGGACCTAGAATGAATATTGTCAGAATTGTCTACAGCATAGTTGGAAGGATAAATATCGGGAGTCGGCTTAGAAATGTGCTATAATTCCTGTTTGGGAAGTGGGAGCTTCATGTCTGACTGATTGGACGAATAGTTGTTAGTTTCTACGTGTTTTTGTCATCATCGGCAGTATATGAAAGTGTAAGTGCGAGGCGTTTCTTAATAAGAGGTTATGTACCAGTATTGAGTTGATCTGAGCAGCTATTGTGATTAGTAGTTATCACTATGGGTGTTTGAGTCACGTGGTGTATTATGTGATTTCATCTGGGGTGCGTATATGGCTTGTTACAGTATGCCCAGACTTATTCAGTTTATAGTTGTGGAATTTTGATCTTGTAAATCGATTCAGAAGTGAAAATGTAGTTCTAAGGTTTATGGGTCAAGATTAGATTTCGAAATTTCAATTGTGTTATGATATTAGACCTATATGGGGTAGAGTGACATGGAATCACCTCCGAATATGTACCTGGAAGGTTACACAGCAAATTTTGGTGGTGTTGGAACAACTCTAGGCACGTTCGAGGACGAACGTATGTTTAAGTGGGGGAGAATGTAACGACCCGGTCTGTCTTTACGTAGAACTTGCATTTTTATTGTTATTCTTGACTTGTCATAGGTTGGTTATATTGTTATTGATGTGTTAGAGTTTGTAGGCTTGAAAAATCTAAATGGTTGTAGTGATAGTTTAGTCACTTAGTCTTTAAAGATAGCCTTAAAGTTGGAAAAGTCAACTGAGAGTTTACTTATTGGGAAACGACCTCGGAATGCGGATTTTATGACTCTGATAGCTTCGTTAGGTGATTTGGGACTTAGGAGTGTGTTTGGAATATTTTTGTGATGTTCGGTGTAGAATTAGGCTTGAATTGGCGAAATTTAGTTTTCGGCGATTTTCGGCCGGCAGTGGAAATAGGCTATCAGGGTCGGAATGGAATTCTGGAAGTTGGAACAGGTTCGTAATGTCATTTTGTATATGTCTGCAAAATTTCAGGTCAATCGAAGTTGTTTTGGATAGTTTCGACATCGTTGGTGGATTTTAGAAATTTCAAAGTTCTTAGGCTTGAATCTGATGTATATTTGGTGTTTTGGTGTTTTGAGAGTGCAAATAAGTTTGAATAATCAATTATGATGTGTTCTTAACTTTGGTCGGGGTCCCGAGTGGCTCGGGATTGATTTTGGTTGGTTAACGAGCATTTTCGGGCCTTAGAGAATTGCTGGTTTTCTGGTTTTTGTGAAGCAGGTTTTCCTTCACTGCAATCGCGTAGGGAGAGTCGCGATCGCGTAATGAAAATTGTGAGGGGCAGAATTTTACTTTCTGCGATCGCATAGGTGTGTTCGCAATCGCAGAGGTTGAGCAGGTTGAGCAGGTTGAGCAATGTGATCGCGTGGGGCGTGTTGCGGTCGCGTAGGGATAGAGGGGTGCGTGTGGGGGATGGTCAGTGTGCTTGGCGATCGCGTGTGATGGGCTGCGATCGCGTGGGTTTGAGTTGCTGTGAATCGCGATCGCGAGGGCCTTTCCGCGATCGCAGTGCATAGTTACCTGGGCAGTATTTAAATAAACCCTCCGCGACCTAAACCCTTTTTACACCATTTTATATGGACAGAGAGCTTTGGGTGCGATTTTTGAAGAGGGAAATCATTGTTCTTCATAGAGGTAAGTGTTTTGGACCTTAAATTTCAATCATGGATGATTATAGAACATAATATCAGTGTTAAATTCACAAAAAATCAGTAGAAAAATGTGGGCTTAGGGCTTGAGATTTTGAGACCTTTAAGGATTTATTTGAGGAGCCAAACGAACTCCGATTTTAATGTTCTTTATATGTACGGACTCATGAGATGATGAAGAACAGTTTGGTATAAAAATTTCTGAGTTTCAGGACACGATCCCAGGGGGTCGTGTTTTGACCAAATTCGGGTTTTTGAGCTAAATTGATTTTTTTCGATTGGAATTCACTCCTTAAGCATAATTTAATGATAAAAATCTGAACTTGGTAGATTTGGAGTACTCAGTGGCCGGATTTAGAGGCAAAGGCACTGCAGAATAGTATTTTAGCCGGTTTTGAGGTAAGTAACGTTTCCAAACTTGGTTCTAAGGGTTCCAAACCTCGAGCTAAATGATTTATAACTATTGTTGAGGTGACGCACATGCCAAGTGACGGGTGTGAGGGCGTGCACCGAGTATTTGTGGCATGTTTTATCCCATGGAATCGCTTAGTGATCATTCCATGACGATATATGTGCTTCTATTAATGTGGTAATTGTGAACATGTTAGAAATTAAGTATAAATGCTAGGCTTCACGCCGGAAATGCTGAGACCCGAGTGTTCGTATATTGTTGTCTCATGTTGTGATTATTTGATGTCATATACTCAGTCCTGTTATAGCATATCATTTCATATCTCAGTCTCAATATCGTTAATTACATGCATACTTATCATTGTTTCGGGCTGATAGAGGCATTTGTGATCCATGTGAGTGAGACGGAAGAGTAATGACTGAGTGAGGCCGAGAGCCTGTTATTGAGACAGTTATGAGAATGGACTGCACACTGCAGTGATATTTAAATCATGCCTTCGTTGGCTTGATATGGCGCTTGGTCCGCTAGGGCCCCTTCGGAGTCTTTACACCCCCAGTGAGCTCAGTGATATTGAGGGATGGATCTTCCCTGGCATGGATCTTGTCCGAAGTGATATAGAGGGATGGATATTGTCCGAAGTGACATTGAGGTATGGATCTTCCCTGGGCATGGATCTTGTCCGAAGTTGATGATATTGAGGGATGGATCTTCCCTGGGTATGGATCTTGTACAAAGTTGTTGTTATGAGAGGGATGGATCTTCCCTGGATATGGAAATTGTCCGAGTGTTGTATTCCGGAGATGGATCTTCTCTGTGGGGGCTGGACTGGCCTTTTTCCTCAGTACATAGTGACTACGGTCACCGGTGTTTATGCATATTCTGGGATGGAATTTCCCTGGGCCTGAGAGTCATATATAGTACTGAGTGGACTTAGGTGGGAGAGCTGTGAGCACTATGTCCATATCCCCACTGATTACATACATATATTTTATGATGGCATGTAGAGTATACTGGCATACTTGGCATAATTACTCATCCTGATAAATTGTTAACATGTCTAAACTCTGTATATTGTTTATTGTAAAGATTTTGAGGTTTTGTCCATCACTACTTCTCAGCCCATAGTTTGGGTTCGTTACATCTGAGTTGGTGTACTCACGTTACCCCCTGCTCCTTGTGTGCAGATCCAGGTACACCGGGACCCGATAGTGGATATTGAGCAGCGGTCAGCGTTTCTATTGGAGTTGTCGAGGTAGTAGCTGGCGATCACGACCTCGTCTTCTCTTTCTTATTCTACCTGTTTTTCTTTATTTTGAGACAATGTTGTCCATTTCTCCTTTTCTTTGCTTTATGTTATAGTAGCTCATGACTGAGTGACACCGGATCCGGGGTTGGAGGTTTAAATTTAGTTTTCAAATAGTGTTTTTAAAACTTCAGATTTTTGGTATTATTAATAAATTCTTTAAAAATCGTATTTTTACGGGGAAATTGAATTTAGCTTAGTTAAAAAGGGAGGCTTGCCTGGTTCCACGACAGGCGCCATCACGACTTCAAAATTGGGTCGTGACAGTTAATCTCAGTTCATCCGGTATTTCATGTATCTATGTTCCGAAAATATCATGGTGACCCGTCCCACGTGTTAAATTTGTGTTTTGTCCAATTGGACAACGATTTGACTTATGAGGAGGAGACGGTAGCCATTCTAGACCGGTAGATTTGTCAGTTGAGATCAAATAGTTACCCTTCAATTTGAGTGCAGTGGAGGGGTCAGCCTATTAAGGCAGCTATTTGGGAGTCCGAGTCGGACATGCAGAGTAGATATCCCCACTCGTTTGCCAGTTCAGGTAATTTTCTATGTCCGTTCGAGGACGAACGTTTGTTTTAGAGGTGGAGATTGTGATGATCCAAAGGGTCATCTTATAAATTAATACTTCATTCCAGGCTCATTAGCCTTAAAAAGATTTAATTTTAATTACCTCGATTTCTGTGCGCAGTCCGGGTGTGAAACCGGCAAGCTTTTATTGAAAATATGAGAAATAGTAATTTTTGGAATTTAAAATTTAGTTTTAGTTGATTTTGTTCAACATTTTTAGTGAACAGACCCAGATCTATGTTCCGACGATCTCGGGAGGTCCGCAGTAAAATATAGGACTTGGGCATACGCCCGGAACTAAATTCCGAGGTCCCTAGCCTTAGAAATTAATTTTTGAAAGAAATTGTTATGCTAGATTTTAATGAAATAAAAAAATGAATTAATGTTTGAAACCGTTGGTATCAGCCCGTTATTCTGGTTCTGGAGCTCGATACAAGTTTGTTATGATTTTTACATACTATCTGTGAAATTTTGTAAGAATCAGAGTTGACTTGACGTGATTCGGACGTCCAGTTGAGAAATAGTGAAATTGAAGTGTTCTTGAGAAAAATGATGAGTTTTGAAGTTAAAGTGCTAGGGTCGAGCAGTGAGTTCATATTAATTAGAACTACAGCTTTTTTCTTCTTATTTTTCACAAGGGTAGAAGACCTAGGGCGATTTTCTCAATACTTTTTCTTTCAAAATCATAGGTAAGTGTTCATTAACTCTTTTCATTCAATTACCCAATATTTTTCATCACTTTTCAATCCAAAATCAAGAATTTTCATCGTAGAAATTGAGGGTTTGGGTAGAATTAGGAAATTTTGTAAAAATAGAATTTTTACCTCGAATTGAGGTCGGATTTCGAAACTAGTTGCATATTCGGGCTCGGGGGTGAATGGGTAATCGGAATTTGGTCCGAACCTCAAGTTTGGACCAAGCGAGCCCGGGGTCGGATTTTAACTTTTTTTGAGAAAATTTAGGAAAATAATGACTTTTCAGTAAAGTTAGTTCCTTTAGCATAAATTAACGATATTAAACTAATTATGGTTAGATTCGAGCGGGTTAGAGGCAAATTCGAAAGGAAAAGCGGTAGTTGAGCAGTGAGTAGCCTGCGAATTTGAGGTAAGTGCTTGGTTTAACCTTGACTTGATGGAATAAGAATTCCCACTTAAATGCTATGTGAATTTGCATGTGTGTGCTGTATAGGTGAGGTGACGAGTATCTATGCACCACTAAATTATTGTTGAACATGGTCCCATCCCCGTTTTCCAATTATCTGCTTGCGGGCTTAATTGTTTCATGACCACTGATGTTTATATGTCCATTTGGGTTCGTTAACTTAACTATTAAGTATGGTTTCAAGTATTTTTTGAAGCTTTAGTTGTTCGCTTGGTTTTGTTATGTTACAAAAGGATTGAGCTGGATGTCAGTGTTACGATATATATATAAAAAAAAAAATTGGTTGGCTTCATTATGAAATGACAATTGATGAAGTTTATGAGTTTTACAGCTTCTGTTTACAAATTGCCGATATAAAAATATTGTGAAAGGCTTGGCCTGAATTGTGAAAGATTTTATAAATAAACCGATATGATATGTCTAGTGGGAGCGGGTTACACGCCGCAACAAGGAGCGATAAGGGTGGATAGGTGGGATCGGGTTGCACGTTGCAACAGGAGAAATAAGGGTGATATATATAAGGAGGAGCAATAAGGGTGGACAGGTGGGAGCGGGTTGAGCACCTCCAACAAGGAGCGATAAGGGTGAATATTTATGTCTTACTGATTTTCGAAAATAAGGATTTAAAAAACTCCGATTTTATTAAAAAGGTTTTCATACTCTAATTTTTATTGTGATTTAAATTGAACTTGGAAATTTTGAGAAGCTGATTATAATTGATATCTTAAAAGAGTTATCCGAGTTATTTTTATTTACTGTTGCAAGTTACTGGTTATCAAGGTTATTGTTATTATTTCTTTCTTTCTTTATTATATATATGGTTCACAGGTTATATTGTTAACGCCCCGCCGTAGCCTCGTCACTACTTCGTCGAGGTTAGGCTCGGCACTTACTCAGTACATGGAGTCGGTTGTACTGATACTACACTCTGCACTCTTTTGTGCAGATCCAGGTACCGGCCAGAGTTAGGATATCTTAGTAACTGCGCATTTTCGTTCGAAGACACGAAGTAGATCTGCTGGCGTCCGCAGATTCCTGGAGTCTTCTACTTACTTTATAGACGTTGTTTTATTTCATTTGAAACAAACATATATACTTCTTTCAGCCATTATTTGTAGTATTCTTAGTAGTTCGTTAATTGTGACACCAGACCCTGGGGTAGTTTTACAGTTATATATTTAGTTCGTGGTTTTGGCTCAATTATTGATCTTTATTCGTATTTATTTTGAATTGTCCTATTATGTTTAAGTAACTTTAAAAGAAAATGGTTAGTAAATTTCTAACATCGTCTTGCGCAGCAAGTATTGTGTTAGGCGCCATCACGATCCCGTAGTTTGGGAATTTGGGTCGTGACAATGTCTTTTGTATATCTTGTATCTGATTTATATATAGTAAAAATAAATTTCATACAACTAATTATATATTATATAATTTTTTTACAACTTTCACACATTATTTCTACCCAATTGAATACAACTACAATAACATACAACTAAAATATAAATTTTATACAAAAATTATACAATATGTCTTTTGTATATTTTGTATCTTATTTAGACATAGTAAAAACAAGTTTCTTACAACTAATTATATATTATACAACTTATCTACAATTTTCATATATTATTTCTGCTCAGTTATATACAACTACAACATCATACAACTTAAATATAATTTTTATACAATATTTTTCAACTTTCATACAATAGTTAAATAAAAAGTATATATATAAACAATTGAATACAATTTTCTTCAATTTTTCTATAATTTTACTACAATATTATAAATATAATGTATATCATGTCTTCTCCTTCTTCTTCTTCTTCGAGTTTCAATCTGAAATTCAGCCAAAATCAAGTCTAATCTTCATCAAAACACCCTCAAAATTGATATATAAACTCCAAACCATACTCTCAATTGTTTGCAACAACACCCAATCCAAACAAATAATAGTTTTTGAAAATCCAAATTCCAATTCAAAGCCTCAAAATTTTTTAATGGCTGTCAATGGTGGAATTGCTGCTCTCTTTCCTTTGTTTTACATTACTGAAATTAGAGATTGAGAGACGTAGAAAGAATTACCAATTCTTTGCAACAACACCCAATTCAAACAAATAATGTTTTTTGAAAACCCAAATTCTAATTCAAAGCTTCAAAGCTTTTTAATGGTTGTCAATGGTGGAATCGTGGATGAGTGCAAGATACGTGAGAGGTGCGGGTGGGATGTGGAGAGAGAAACGTGGGGGGAGTGAAAGATACGTTAGAGTTATTTTAACACACTAATTATTATCATTAATTCCTTTAAAATGTACATAAATGGTAATTGGGTATATAAAATATAATTATAGTAAATTAAAACTTAAGTAAGAAAGGTAATATAATTTCATATAGTGTATAGAAATATAAAAATTATGCAAATTGAAATTGTTGATCTTGTGTGGCTGAATTATTGTAAATCTCCCTCCCTCTGGTTGACATATATTATCTCATCTACTATATAAAGATTTTCGAGTGGATTTGTAGCAATCTTGAAAGTTATTTATAACTTAATTGTCTAGGTTCTTTCACAAGCTATTAGAGCGGACATGCTAAACTCGTTATTTTACTACTCCCTTCAAGTCCATTTTAATTGATTCTTCTTTTTGTTGTGGTTCACAATATTTAATTTCTTGAATATCAAGAAAAAATTAATTTTTTTTAAAGTTGCCCTTAAAGTATGCCTAGGAGTATTTGTTATACACTAAATGATCAAATTAATGTTAATACAGTCATTTTTATTGTTAATTAATGCCAAAAGATGCTATCTATATTATTATAAAAGTATGAATACAATGTTGGTTTACAAAAATAACCTTATAATATTAAGCATAATAACTCATAATAAAAGGACACAACCAGAATTCTAAATATTAGTCTTATAATCATATTAGTTTTAGGACATAATACTACACATTAAGAATCCTATATGATTACCTTTACGAATCTTATTAGTATAATTACTTTCCGGCTGTCTAATTCATATAAAATTGAACAAGTAAATATCCTTACTCATACAATCCTTTTACTTTTAGGATATACTTCTTTAAAATTATTATTACTAATTTAATTTGAAAACGTATTATAATGTCACATTACTAATTTAATTTGAGAGTGTATTGTCCAAATCCATTTAGAAATAGGAGACTATATTATTAGAAAAGCATAAATATAATATTAAAATACCAAATAGCCCTAAAATATTATACAGAGGAACTCATAGGGAAAAGACATAACTGCAATAAATTATTTTTTGGACTGCAATACCTTCTATGATAATTTTTAATATTTAATATTTTAAAATTAATAAAATTTATCTAATAAATTCTTATAAAAAAGATGTAGGAAGGTTTAATGAAATGAATTTCATTAGAATCCTCCGTATTGGCAACACATTACCACTTTATAATGTCCAATACCAGAAAAATAAAAGTAATATTAAATGGACTGCATCCGTTGATATCGAGAAAAAAAATACTCCCACGATAATATATTTTTTATATTATATTTGAACTATTTTCTACTCAATAATATTATT
The DNA here is from genome assembly GCA_005239505.1 of Nicotiana paniculata. NCBI lineage: Eukaryota > Viridiplantae > Streptophyta > Magnoliopsida > Solanales > Solanaceae > Nicotiana > Nicotiana paniculata. Next base: position 83,101 of record ML366156.1, read on the forward strand.
TTATTAATTTCTCATGTAATATTAAAAAATACTCAATTACTAAACAACAATTAAGAAAATATTTAAGAATCTAAATGTGTGAGAAAGAGATTTTTTTTTTTTTTGGTAAGAGTCAATACCACTAATGATTCTACTGTAAAGACATAAAGATCTAAAAGTTATTTCATATCAATCTTTTTGTCACGACCCAAATTCCCAACCTTAGGGATCATGATGGCACCTAACGCCACACTTTCTAGGCAAGCCAATGTTAGGGTTCGATTACCTATTTTCCTTTTATTATCCATTTAAACATAATAAAATAAATTTAAAGTAAACTTAATCTAATGGTTTCTAAAGAATAACTCCAATTATAAAATAATAAACAAATAAATAAATCGAATCACGAACTAATTATATAAATATCTCTAAGACTACCCCAGGGTCTGGTGTCACAATTCACGAACTACTAAAGAATACTACAAATAATGGGCTGAAAGAAATAGTATACTGTTTTGAGAAAATATAAAACAGTCTCTACGAACTAAGAGAAGACTCTCAGGATCTACAAACGCCGGCAGATATACCTCGTGTCTCCGGATAAGGATAGCGGCTACTAAAAATCTCTACTGCTGGCCGGTACCTGGATCTGCACAAAAGAGTGCAGAGTGTAGTATCAGTACAACCGACCCCATGTACTGAGTAAGTGTCGAGCCTAACCCCGATGAAGTAGTGACGAGGCTAAGGCGGGACAATTATAACTTAACATACTTAACATGTGACAATACATATATAATAACGCAATAGAACAATTCTACACAAATAAGAAAATATAAAATGAAACAATAAATAAAATAACTCAGTCGCCTATTCCAGGCCTCAATTGTCACCAAAATTTCACACAAGTTTCCAAATTTCCAAACTTTAATTTAAAAATATCACGACCCAAAATCTATTAAGGTCGTGATGGCGCCGGACACCATCGTCAGGCAAGCCAATCATTAATTAGTTTAAATGTAACGACCCGGTCGGTCGTCCCGTAGAAATTGCATTATTATTATTGTTATTGCCTTGTCATATGTTGGTTATACTATTATTGATGTGTTAGAGTTGGTAGGCTTGAAATCGAAATGGTTGTAGTGAGAGTTTAGTCACTTAGTCCTTAAAAATAGCCTTAGAGTTGGAAAAGTCAACTGAGAGTTGGCTTATTGGAAAACAACCCCGGAATGTGGATTTGATGGCTCGGAAGTCTTCGTTAGGTGATTTGGGGCTTAGGAGTGTGTTCGGAATATTTTTGTGAGGACAGGTGTAGAATTAGGCTTGAATTGGCGAAAGTTCATTTTTGGTGATTTCCGAATGACAGTGGAAAATAAGCTATCGGGGTCGGAATGGAATTCCGGAAGTTGTATTAGGTTCGTAATGTCATTTTTTATATGTCTACAAAATTTCAGGTCAATCGGAATTGTTTTGGATAGTTTCGACATCGTTGGAGGATTTTAGAAATTTCAAAGTTCTTAGGCTTGAATTTGATGTGATTTTGGTGTTTTGATGTTATTTTTGGTGTTTCGGGAGTACAACTAAGTTTGAATGATCATATATGATATGTTGGTATATTTGGTTGGGGTCCCAAGGGGATCGGGATTGATTTCGGGTGATTAAAGGAAGTTTTAAAGTTGGTAAAATGCAGCTTCAGTTGCTGGTGCTGGTGTAACCGCACCTGCGAAAGTGTGACCGCAGGTGCGGACCCGCAGGAGCGAGCAAAGCTCCGCAGATGCGGATTAAAGGAGGCTCAGTAGAGGATCGCAGGTGCGGAAGGATGATCGCACCTGTGAAGTCGCAGGTGCGGACCTGGGACCGCAGGTGTGGGTCCGCAAGTGCGCTTAAGTGGCCGCAGGTGCGGAACCACTGTTCAGAAAGTATAAAAACCTGCCTTCGCGATTTTTAACCCTCTTTTCACCATTGTTGTACAGGTTTCGAGGTTCTTGAGGGATTTTGAAGAGGGAAACGTTGGTTCATCATTGAGGTAAGATTTTTGGACGTAATAACTCAATTATATGTGATTGGAGACCTTATATCAGTGTTTAATTATGAAAATCAGTAGGAAAAAGGTGGGGTTAGGGCTTGAGATTTTGAGACCTTTAGGGGTTGATTTGAGGGTCAAACGAACTCCGATTTTAGCATTATTTATATGTACGAACTCGTGAGATGATGAAGAACATTTTGGTGTAAAATATGTCGGGTTCCGAGATGCGGGCCCGGGGTCGGGTGTTGACTAATTTCGGGTTTTGAGCTAAATTTGGTACTTTTCAATTGGAATTCATTCCTCAAGCATAATTTGATGATAAAAATCTGAACTTGGTAGATTTGGAGCACTCAGAGGCCGGATTTATAGGCAAAGGTACTGGAGAATAGTATTTTAGCCGGTTTTGAGGTAAGTAACGTTTCCAAATTTGGTTCTGAGGGTTCGAAACCCCGAGCTAAATGATTTATGACTATTGTTGAGGTGACGCACATGCCAAGTGACGGGCGTGCGGGCGAGCACCGAGTATTTGTGGCCTAGCTTATCCCATGGCACCGCTTAGTGATTATTCCCGGATGATATATGTACTTCTGTTAATGTGGTAATTGTGAACCTGTTAGAAATCATGTTAAGTATAAATCTTAGGCTTCACACCGAAAATGCTGAGACCCGAGTGGTCTTATATTATTGTCTCATTTTGTGATTATTTGATTTCCTCTACTCAGTCCCGTTATAGAATATCACTCCATATCTCAGTCTCAGTACTGTTAATTATATGCATACTTATCATTGTTTCGGGCTGATGGATGCATATGTGATCCATGTGAGTGAGACTAAAGAGTAATGACTGAGTGAGGCCGAGATCCTGTTATTGAGAAAGTTATGAGATTGGACTGCACACCACAGCGATATTAAAACATTCCTTCGTTGGCTTGATATGGCGCTTGGGCCACTAGGGCCCCTCCGGAGTCTTTACACCCCAGTGAACGCATTGATGTGAGGGATGAATCTTCCCTGGACATAGATCTTGTCCGAAGTGGATGTTATGTGAGGGATGGATCGTCCCTGGGCATGGATCTTGTCCGAGTGTTGTATTCTGGAGATGGAATTTCTCTGTGGGGCTGAATTGGCCTTTTTCCTCAGTACGGAGTGACTACGGTCACCAATGATTATGTACATTCTGGGATGGACCTTTCCCTGGGCCTGAGAGCCATATATGGTACTGAGTGGACTGTTGCGTGAGGTTTGTAAGAACTATGTGCATATCCACATTGGTTTCATACATATATTTTATGATGGCATGTAGAGTATACTGGCATACTTAACATATTTACTCATCCTGTTAAACTGTTAGCATGTCTAAATTCTGTATATTGTTTATTGTATAATTTTGAGGTTTTATCCGTCACTACTTCTCAACCCATAGTTTTGGTTTGTTACTTCTGAGTTGGTGTACTCACGTCACCCTCTGCACCTTGTGTGCAGATCCAGGTACACCGGGACCCGGTAGTGGATATTGAGTAGATGTCAGAGTTTTCATTGGAGTTGTCGAGGTAGCAGTCGGTGATCGCGACCTCGTCTTCTCTTCCTTATTCCACCTGTTGCACTTATTTTGAGACTATGTTGTCTATTTCTTCATTCTTTTTTTATATATATATAGCAGCTCATGACTGAGTGACACCGGATCCGGGGTTGGAGGTTTAAATTTAGGTTTTCAAATATTGTTTTTAAACTTCAGATTCTTAGTATTATCAATAAATTCGTTTAAAATTGTATTTTTACTGGAAATTGAATTTAGCTTAGTTAAAAAGGGGGCTTGCCTGGTTCCACGACAGGTGCCATCACGACTCCGAAATTGGGTCGTGACATTAAATAAATTCCAGTTTTAACTTTTTTAAAGCATTACCTTTAACTTATTACAAAATAACTAAACAAAATTCGCATACAACAGTTTAATATTCCATTTTTATAAAATACATCCCATACACATCCCAGAACCCGGTGTCACAGGTGCATTAGCAAATTCTAAGAATTTCACAAATATTACAAAGCTTGTCCGAAATACAAATTGGACAAAAAATTTAAAATGGAAATAGATACAATACGAGGGAGACTCTGTCAGCTGCGGATCACCTCCGGATGATACAGCTCGCCTAAGTCTCCAAACCAGCCATATCGCTGTGAAAGTACCTGTGCAATAAAAATGCACAGCAAGTGTAGCATGAGTACAAAAACAACGTGTACTCAGTAAGTCGCCCACCTAACCTCAGAGAGGTAGTGACGAGAGGTCAAATTAGACACTTACAAGAGGTCAATTTAGTATAAGCATGTATGTCATAGGAAGTTTATTTAAAATTAGGGATAAATAACATCAATTCTTTCCACATTTAACACTTTAAATTTTCGTCATATCAATACCAATTAATCATACATGGATGATTTAATCAAATAACAAATAATCAACGGGAAGGAACAACTTCTTCCAAAATTTTAATAACTTTAAATCTCTGTCATTTCAGTTGACAACTTAAAATTCCAGGCCAGTAATCAGGCAAAATCACAGCAAATATGCAGTAAATATCATGCGCAATCAATGCCGAGGGTCGAACGGCGCGGACCAACAATAATAAATTGTGCAATGCCGAGGGTCGAACGACTCGAACCATAGATGCATTTATTTTTCCCTGCTCCCGAATCGATCATACGACGCGGTCAACATAAAAATAATAAGGCTAGCCTGCTCGCGAATCATACCTGCGACTCAGGTGCTCATATGTACACATATTCACATAATAAACCCGCATTTTTATCAAGAAAGCAGTTACTCAGGAAAGTGGTAAAATTCTTCTTAATGGAACATGAAAAATAGCTTTTAAATCTTTGTTTTGAAACTTATTTACCAAGTTTAATAATATTCAATAATATAACCTTATCAGGAACACAATTATCCACGGAGGAATCAATTCTCTTTCTAGGTGATTAAGAAACATGAACTCTAGTCTTCTTAGGGATTCAATTCATTATTTCGATCATATTAGCGGTCTAATATTACCGGTAAGATCACAAGTACAATAAGTAAGGCAGGCTAGTAACTACCCGGACATAAGCATAATAGTAGCTACGCACGGACTCCCGTCACCTCGTGCGTACGTAGCCTCCAAAGATAATAGCACATATTTAACTAGTTCACCTAGGAGACAATTCCCCCTCACAAAGTTAGAAAGCAGACTTACCTCGCTCCGAAATTCCATAATTGGCCTCCAAACCCTTCCGACGACTCCAATTGATGCACAACGTCCCAAAACTAGCCAAATACGGGCAAACCAATAAAAATTCACTCTAATAATTGTAACAATTCAAATTATATAGATTCCCAACCCCGCTCAAAGAATTGACCAAAATGCTCTCGGCCCCACGTGCTCAGATTCCGAAATTTCTCGAAGATATACCCTATCCATAGTCTTACTAACTCAAATATACAATTTACTCTAAATTCTATGCTCAAATTCGTGGCTAAAAATCCAAATACCAATTTCTAGGTTTTCTTCAAGATTTTCAACTTTTCCACAAATTTTCATGATTTTCCATGTTAAAATCTAAATATAATCCAAGTAATTAACTTGCAATAGGTGGGATTGACTTACCTCCAAGTTGCTAGGTGAATATCCCTCTCAAGATGCTCCAAAAATGGCCCAAGAAGGAAGAAATGAGCAAAAGTGCTCAAACCCCCGCTTTAAACAGTCACTGCCCAGCAATCTTCGCGCCCGCGGCAAAACCTTCGTGCCTGCAACAAAACCTGCTCGCATGCGGTCTTCGCACTCGCGGCCAATTCTCCCCGCCTGCGATCTTCGCACCCGCGGCAAATTCTTCGCGCCCGCGGTGCCTGGCCAGCCCATGCCTTTTCTCTTCTGCGACTCGTGCCCCGCATCCGCGAGCTTGCACCTGCGGCCATCCAAGCGCAGGTGCGATCACACCAGAAGCTGAGAGCATCAGTTTATGCTCTCCAAGTTCAAACTTGGTCCGAGGCTCATCCGGTTAACACCCAGGGCCCCCGGGGCCCAACCCGAACATAACAAGTTCCAAAACATAATGTGGACCTTCTCAAGGCCTTAAATCACATCAAACAACGCAGAAATCACGAATCGCACTAAAATTCAAACTTTATGAACTTAGAAATTTCCAACTTCTACATCTGATGCCGAATTCTATCAAATCACGTCCGATTGACCACAAAGTTTGCACACAAGTCACATTCAACATTACGGACCTGCTCCAACTTTTGGAATTGAAATCCAACACCGATATCAAATTTTCCACTTCCGGTTCAATTCCTCAAAAACCTTCCAATTTTTAACTTTAGCCAAATGATTCCAAAATGACTTACGGACATCTAAATTTACTTCCGATCGCGCTCCAAACTCTAGAATCAACATACGAAGCTATTCCCAAACTCGGAATCCCAAACGGACATTTATAACACTGAAATGCCTTACAACCCAAACTTATGAAATTCTTCTAAAATGCTATCTTCCATAATATACGCTGAAACGCTCCCGGGTTATCGAAAACCCGATCCGGACATACGCCCAAGTCCGAAATCATCATACGAACCTGCAGGAACCTTCAAATCCTGATTCGGAGGTCGTTTACTCAAAATTACAATCTTAGTTGATTCTTCCAACTTAAGGCTTCCTAATTGATAATTTTCTTTTCAAATTAACTTGAAACTTCCCGAAATTCAATTCCGACCACTCCCACGGGTCATAATACCTGACACAAAGCTGCTCATGGCCTCAAATAGTTGAACGACGCGCTAGAGCTCAAAATGACCGGTCGTTACATTCTCCCCCACTTAAACAGACGTTCGTCCTCGAACGTGCTAAGAATTGCTCTGGAGTTATCTGAAATCACTGTTTAACACCTAGAGCACCTACCCGTGCTACCATAACCCAGTTGAGTATATTAGCTTGACCAAATCTGAAGATTTCTTCTTTTATCCATATAATAAGCTCAGAATCCAGTTCCAACACTTGAAATTCTCTGCCAGGCCTAGTTCCAATATAAACACCGTATCAACTACCACACGACATACCAGAACATGACTACATACCTTTGTTGAATCACCACCATACACCGCATAACTCATCATCTGACCACAATGACACTCCTTGAACCTTAATAGCCAAAATTCCACGAATTTGATGCTCCCAATGCACCTCATGATATATATATACATCCTGCTATAATGCTGGAGATACCACCACAACGGAGGAGATGTGTAGAAATTCATAATCAACTGTCGAGTTAACAAATCATTGAATATCTCCTCTTGACTAGAATCATCACCTCATTACGAACCAAATAATGGTATTTGTTCTTTAAATATAGTCCGCATAATCTTATCGCGCTGATCCCTGATCCAATAATCTTGTCTCACCCAGTATGAACTGTTCAGACAATAAATCACCCCAAACATGACCAACAGTCTCACATGATACCACATCACGCCAATAGGCCATAACTCGAACATGATAAATAAGAAATGACTTAGGAAGGGACTACTCAACTCACGCAACTAATAAGAAATTTCCTCAGAAAATAGGAAGTAAAATATAAGAAAAATAAATATAGGAACCTTACTCATCATCACACTGTTGCGGCGTGCAACCCGATCCAAATAACATACCCGTGGCGACGTGCCACACGATCCACACATAAAATTTACATAAGAAGATACACAGAGATGAATCGCTCACTATTACAAATTACCGAATATCGGTCATAAGCACGCGAAGTGCATAATACCATCTTGGGGAGACTGATAAAGCCATATGCTACAAAACTCAAGCACAACTAAGGTGCGTTATATATATATATATATATATACTTTGGACGTCAAGAGATGTCCTGCTCACATAACATCATCACTACGCTGAGATCTCAACACATAAGAAATTATCAAGCCGTTTCATAACTCACACGGCACAATCATATTATCACATGAATTTGACGAATACGGAACAACATCTGTTGTTCTAATACCTTTCCATGAAGAGCGCTCTACTGAAATAAACATGTCTGGCTCATACGGAGCCCATAATCATATTTAAACCCATCCACAAACATTGAGTCTATCTTGCTCGCACCAAACTAAGCTAATAGCTTTACCTGGATCCGTATTAACCCACTTCCTCTCATAATACGCAAGAACAACCATCATAGCCGGGACAAACACCCCACAATCCATAACCAAATGAACGGAACGCCTTCCAGGCATAAACCCTCAAATAAGCAATATTGCACTTCTTTATACTTAGTCCAAATCTTCAATCCATTAAGTGACTACATGTGACACTTGTACAATCTTCTCGTGGTTACGCTCCCACGACCTTCCACACCAGGTAACAAGTCTGCACATCCGCATCACCGACCACACCAATACTGCAAAACACATCAAGAACCCATGACTAGGGTACAAAGCCTCTTTCACCGAATATTGATCTTCTGAGACACTGAAGATAACACCAGCTTACTCTGAACTTCTCATTCGAGCTCATGACATCCTTGTTAACACCGAACCGTAATCTCGATTATTATTCCCAGTTACATACTGCTTACTGCACCTAACATGCCAATATGAGATAGAGCAAGAATTCCATCATAACTTCTGAACCACCGATAGGGTGAACACTTCATCATATAGAAACTTTTTGCCTTAACTCAATTCAAGAGTACCATCACAACACACGAGTAAATTCCCACAATCACAATACATGCAAATCCTTAAGTAGTGGTCTGAACCACCATACGGGATCCACATACACCTGACAGGCCATAGCACTCGAATGCTCCTACATGAAATCTATTACGACGGCTGGCAAGCCTCGCATACACCGGCACAAACCACATGCATAACTTAATCACATCGAAGGAACTGATCATTGTCGTATCTGTGCCATTTCAACCATGGCTAATCAATCTATATTCTTTTAATCATTCTTAATTGCCTCAGAAATAATAATAACTTCCTCCAACTCATAGAAAACTCAACTCTCACTCATCCCGAGTGACCTTGATTCAAGAGACCATGTTGTCTCAGTCTCACAAACCGTCTCATACCCTCCTGAAAATCTTTCTACAACCCGGAGTTTATTTCTCTCACTCCTCCAATGCCCTCCTGCATGCTGAAACATATCATAGAACACTCCAACCATTTTCCTTCTCTCAGGAATTACGTTGCAAAAGCTCAATTCTGAATCATACGGCTGGCTGCCTTTAACCCTTAAACGCCACATTTTTAACTTTTGAATTCACTAGGACCGCTAATGAGAGTCACCCACTCTGACTGGTCCCGAATACAAGCAACTCCAAGGCTCTTCTAGCATATGAACAGCCTTTTCAATGAAGCACGTGACTGAGTCACTATGATTACAACTCGCCTATGCATTAAGCATAAATTCTGAATCTTTCAAAGCCTATCCCTGGTCCAATAAGACCAACTTTTTCACACATTCATCAAATCCCATGCACAATTACCATTCTAATCTTTTCCCTTAGTTGTACTAACTTGCCAACACGCTGCCAATTCGCAACCCCATGGTAACACAATCCTACAACCCAACTGCAGGTGGTGGGACTCCCCCACTTAGACCGAAGTTACTCCTGCACCACTCTAGACCCTGCTGAGATCCATTCCCTTTTGTTGACATGACCTTGCCCATCCAATCTTCCCAATTCTTCCAAATTCTCTTGTTAGCACTCCCTAAATATTCAAATTCTCTAGCATCATTCACACATTCTTCCTCCTACCGAATAGCCATTAGAATCCCTCACAGAAACTTGATAACCACACAACCGCTAACCTACTCACAGGAGACAACCCACCTGTGTAAATCACCAACTGAAACCTGCCAACGATGTTGTACTGCACCGTCTATACAACATCAATATCCCCTCCTAAGCCCGTTCTCATTTACCAACTTTACCAGTTCGTCCACTCCTCATGGACATCTACTAAATGCGCTACAATATCCTCTAATTCACCACTATGCTGTCGTTCTCCAACTTTGGTTAAACTCATTCTTTTAGGCACTACCTGACCTCATTTTCTTACGCCTGGCCTTTTAGAAATTTAGCCGTCGCCTGACACTCCTCACATGTCTTCCTTCATCTTATGTTGTCCAATTCAATATCATTCTCTACAGCTCTTACACCAGTAGATCACCGAGACTTCAAACCCTCTGAGGATCATCTTTATCGAGCTGCCTTCATTAGAAATAACTATTCAGTCCTGAACCACCACGCACCACGATCTCTAACAACCGCTTCTTCAGTACTACTTCACAACACTCTGACCCCATGCAATCGAAGAAGCCATAGCACCGACAGACTTAACATATTCCATTCGATTAGCGATGATGATGTCACATCACATGTGAATATCCCACCTTACTTGAAAACACCAAGCCTTACTGCTTTATCAATACAAAACCTGATCATTCATAATACAAATGCCTTTCCTCTGCCGGAACTAAAATACCGAAATCTCGAAATCACACTCTGAGAAGACTTCCCTTCAGCCATTCATCACCCCCTACATATGGTCAATCATTTATCATCATATTTACATCGCGTGATAACCAATCGTAAGCATCATCACTACCTGAGCATAGCCTTAAGGCTCTCAGAAACACAGCTACTGAGCCGAAACAACACATTATCCTTCCGCAGGGTCACAACAATAGCCCCAACCAATTACACATGGAAAACATCTCGCATCATATCCGTAGCACCATTTAAATTCCTCAAATTCCTGATTCATAGCAAGCGCTTCGCGACGTATAAGATTGAGTAGGAAGAAACATAGGCATAAGCCTCAAAGGAATCGAATCGCACGATGAGGAATCAAGAAGGGAAGTACTCCTAACAGCTCTGTAGCCTCTCGAAGATAAGTACAGACGTCTCTGTACCGATCCGCAAGACTCTACTATACCTTCTCATGACTCGTGAGACCTGAGGGAACCTAGCGCTCTGATACCATGTAAAATCTATTAAGCTCGTGATGGCGTCGGACCCTATCGTCAGGCAAGCCAATCATTAATTAGTTGAAATAAATTCCTATTTTAAAATTTTTGAAATCATTACCTTTAACTTATTACGAAATAACTAAACAAAATTCATTAAGTAAATACAACAGTTTAATATTCCATTTTTATAAAATACATCCCATACACATCCCAGAACCCGGTGTCACAAGTGCATGAGCAAATTCTAAGAATTTCACAAATATTACAAAGCTTGTCCGAAATACAAATTGGACGAGGAATTTAAAATGGAAATAGACACAATACGAGGGAGACTCTGTCAGCTGTGGATCGCCTCCGGATGATACACCTCGCCTCAGTCTCCAAACCAGCCACATCGCAGTGAAAGTACATGTGCAATAAAAATGCACAACAAGTGTAGCATGAGTACGAAAACAACATGTACTCAGTAAGTCGCCTGCCTAACCTCAGAGAGGTAGTGACGAGAGGTCGAATTAGACACGTGCTAGAGGTCAATTTAGTATAAGCAAGTGAGACACTAAGCATGTGTGTCATAGGAAGTTTGTTTAAAATCAGGGATAAATAATATCAACTCCTTCCACATTTAACATTTTAAATCTTCGTCATATTAATAACAATGAGTCAAACATGGGTGATTTAATCAAATAACAAATAATCAACGGGAAGGAACAACTTCTTCCAAAAATTTAATAACTTTAAATATCTGTCAATTCAGTTGACAACTTAAAATTCCAGGCTAGTAATCAGGCAAAATCACAGCAAATACGTAGTAAATATCATGTGCAAGCAATGCCGAGGGTCGAACGGCGTGGACCAATAATAATAAATTATGCACTGCCGAAGGGTCGAACGGCTCGAACCATAGATACATCTATTTTTCCCCGCTCGAGAATCGATCATGCGACGCGGTCAACATAAAAATAATAAGGCTAGCCTGCTCGCGAATCATACCTGCGACTCAGGTGCTCATATGTACACAAATTCACATAATAAATCCGTATTTTTAATAAAGAAAGCAGTTACTCCGGAAACTGGTAAAATTATTCTTAAAGGAACATGAAAAATAGCTTTTAAATCTTTGTTTTGAAACTCATTTGCCAAGATTAATAATATTCAATAATATAACCTTATCAGGAACACAATTATCCATGGAGGAATCAATTCTCTTTCTAGGTGATTAAGAAAAATGAACTCTAGTATTCTTAGGGATTCAATTCATTATTTCGATCATATTAACGGTCTAATATTACCAGCAAGATCACAAGTACAACAAGTAAGGCATGCTAGTGGGTTCTAAACTACCCGGACATAAGCATAATAGTATCTACGCACGGACTCCCGTCACCTAGTGCGTACGTATCCCCCGAAGATAATAGCACATATTTAATTAGTTCACCTAGGGGACAATTCCCCCTCACAAAGTTAGAAACCAGACTTACCTCGCTCCGAAATTCCATAATTGGCCTCCAAGCCCTTCCGACGACTCCAATTGATGCACAACGTCCCAAAACTAGCCAAATACGGGCAAACCAATAATCAATCTAATAATTGTAACAATTCAAATTATATAGATTCCCAACTCCGCTCAAAGAATTGACCTAAATGCCCTGGGTCCCACGTTCCCGGATTCCGAAATTTCTCGAAGATATACCCTACCCATAGTCTTACTAACTCAAATATACAATTTAATCTAAATCCCATGCTCAAATTCGTGGCTAAAAATCCAAATACCAATTTCTAGGTTTTCTTCAAGATTTTCAACTTTTCCACAAATTTTCATGATTTTCCATGTTAAAAATCTAGATATAATCAAAGTAATTAACTTGCAATAGATGGGATTGACTTACCTCCAAGGTTCTAGGTGAATATCCCTCTCAAGAAGCTCCAAAAATCGCCCATGAATGAAGAAATGAGCAAAAATGCTCAAACCCCCGCTTTAAACACTCACTCCCAGCGATCTTCGCGCCTGCGGTCTTCGCACCCGCGGCCAATTCTTCATGCCTGCGGTCTTTGCACCCGCGGCCAATTCTTCGCGCCCGCGGTGCGTGGCCAGCCCATGCCTTTTCGCTTCTGTGACTCGTGCCCCGCATCCGCGAGCTCATACCTGCGGCCATCCAAGCATAGATGTGATCACACCAGAAGCTGGGAGCTTCAGTTTATGCTCTCCAAGTTCAAACTTGGTCCGAGGCTCATCCAGTTAACACCCGTGGCCCCTGGGGCCCAACCCGAACATGCCCACGAGTTCCAAAACATAATGCGGACCTGCTCGAGGCCTCAAATCACATCAAACAACGTTGAAATCATGAATCGCACTAAAATTCAAACTTTATGAACTTAGAAATTTCCAACTTCTACATCTTATGTCGAAACCTATCAAATCACGTCCGATTGACCTCAATTTTGCACACAAGTCACATTCAACATTACGGACCTGCTCCAACTTTTGGAATCGAAATCCAACCCCGATATCAAAATTTCCACTTCCAGTTCAATTCCTCAAAAACTTTCAAATTTCTAACTTTAGCCAAATGACTACAAATTGACCTACGAACATCCAAATTCACTCTGATCGCGCTCCCAACTCCAGAATCAAGATACGGAGCTATTCCCAGACTCGGAATCCCAAACGGTAACACTGAAATGCCTTACAGCCCAAACTTATGAAATTCTTCTAAAATGCTATCTTCCATAATATACGCCGAAACGCTCCCGGGTTATCCAAAACCCGATCTGGACATACGCCCAAGTCCAAAATCATCATACGAACCTGCAGGAATCTTCAAATCCTGATTCAGAGGTCGTTTACTCAAACTTCCAATGTTAGTTGATTCTTCCAACTTAAGGCTTCCGAATTGAGAATTTTCTTTCCAAATTAACTCTAAACTTCCCGAAAATCAATTCCGACCACGCCCACGGGTCATAATACCTGAAACGAAGCTGCTCACGGCCTCAAACTGCTGAACGACGCGCTAGAGCTCAAAACAACCGGTCGGGTCATTATAACAAATAGCCAAATGTGCATGGTATGGGAAAACAGTAGGATAAAACAATAAATTTCCAAATCTTTGTAATAAAATCAGAAAAGCATAATTATCCTCCTTGTGAGCACGTGATTTTTTACCCACCATATGCTCCTACAAATTCGATATAATAAATTAATTTTATAATTTTTTGTTGAATTTTAGTGATTAATTGTGAATTATTTTTTCCATTGCATAATCATAATTCATCCTATAAATTTGATAAATAATTTTTAAAAAAATTGCATAATTAGGTGCATAACCTTAATCATTTTTAGGAAATTACAAAATTTATCCTTCAAATAATTACAAGTGTTAATTGATAATTTTATTTTTTTAATTCACTCGTTAACTAATTTTTTATTTTTCAATTAGATAAAAACTAGAATTATAGCTAATTAATATACTATTTAATAATTGATTTAATTAGTTAATGACAAAAATACGATTAATTGACATAATGTGAGTTAAGGGTTAAATTATCAATTTAGTCATTTATCTAACAAATTATGAATTTGATTGATTAGGAGTATTAAATTAATTATTTTATTCTTCATTAGTTTATAATTTGATGAAAATAAGGTCAGAATTAATTATTATATTTTTGAATTCAATTGAAATTAGTGTTAATTAAATTAATTTAAGCTTAATTGACCCTAGAGTATTAAAATCGGACATGGGCTAATTTGCCCAGGCCCAAAAGTAACACTACACCCCCCGGCCCAGTTGAGCCCAATCCGGCCAGCCCTTTACACCACCCCAAACGACCCCGTATTAAGCACCCTCTCATGCCAGCTGTTGGATCACTTTGATCCAACGGTCCGGAACTAGCCATCCAAATCCCTATATATGTGTCCTAACAAGCCCCTAAACCCCTCATAACTCACCCCACTTGCTCATATCTCTCACAGACCCAAACCCTAGCCGCCTTTAGACCCCACTGGTTCCGCCGCCTCCCGCCACCGGAAATCGCCTACCGGTGGTGGACCACCACAAAATGACCCCAAATCTTCACCAAATAACCTCTTTTTCATCCTCAACCACCTCCCACCATTTGTTTCTTCAAAAAATCATCCGAAAATTCCCAATTTCAGATATAAGAATCTAAAACCCTAGTTCCCTATTATAAGTTGATCCAAGAACAATTAATGACTCATACCTACATGAGTCAATAGCTCTTGATGAGAGTTATTGATTCATGTGGGTTTGAGATATTTTCAAACCCCCCGGAGTCCGGCCAAAACCACCCTGCTGGTACATCCCCCCTATTTGTTTACTATTCTGTTATTTTTTCTTTTTCCTCTTATTTGTTTTCTTTATTTTTCATGAAGCAGAATCATAGGTGTTTGTTTGGGATTACTGTTTTAGCATGTTTCCGTTAATGTTGTCTTAGTTAACAACATGTTTTAGGTGTTTACATCCCTTATGATTTTGTCTATAGTCTCTTCTCTTCTTTACTATTTATGTGCAGGGTTTGCTTTGTTTTCATTTAGATTAGTTTTTCCCTTTTCTCATTATTATGTCTCTGTTTATGTGATTACTTCAAAAACTTGAACGGATTTCATGTTAGATTACTTAAGTAATTAGATTAGGGTTATATTACGATGTGAACCGTTTCTATGATTCCTTGTTTAGTTTTATTAGATTATTTGTCAATGTTTCATGATTGTTTTGTTCATATTAGTAAGCATATAATTGTTAGGACGCATTGTTTTGCCTTAGTATCTATAGCGGTTAGTTTCTTAGTAGCTCTCTTGAGTATATTAAAATAGGATAGCCGATTAATTAGGCTGATATTTGATTTTGAACCAGTGAATGGTCATGAATCAGTCAAGGTGACTAAATTTCTAAAATATATATATATATATATATATATATATATATATATATATATATATATATATATATATATATATATATATATATATATATATATATATATATATATGTACTTAGGTTAATAGTTAATTAAGTATTTGATTTTAGTCAAAGTTATTTAGACTTAATTGACTGAGGTAAACCAATTAACCTAAGTCTA
>MDKI01236425.1:0-21156 GCA_005239505.1 Nicotiana paniculata
TGTATATGTATATGTATATGTATATGTATATGTATATGTATATGTATGTATATATATGTATATATATGTATATGTATATATATGTATATATATGTATGTATGTATGTATATATGTATGTATGTATGAATTTTAATGAAATAATAGTGTATGAATTTATTTTACACCACATGACCATAATAGTACAATGTATAAAGTGTATTAAAAATAAATAAAATTTTAAGTAATTTAAGACAATACTTAATTATACGGGTAATTGATTAATTACCGGATAACGAAACATTTCCTAATTACCTAATAAATGGATAGAGATTAAAATCTCCACCCCAC
Organism: Nicotiana paniculata; assembly: GCA_005239505.1. Taxonomy (NCBI): domain Eukaryota; kingdom Viridiplantae; phylum Streptophyta; class Magnoliopsida; order Solanales; family Solanaceae; genus Nicotiana; species Nicotiana paniculata. The sequence goes on from MDKI01236425.1 coordinate 329, forward strand.
CCCCTACGTGGCAAGCAAGACACCCATATATACATATGACTCTTAGTCATATTCGGTGAGGTGGAAACTAATTTTAACAAGCCAAGGAGCTTCCCTACTCAAACAAAGACGATAAGAATGGCCAATCTATCTACCAAGGAAATAATAAACTTGTTGAGAGGGAAAAAACGGGAATGTGTTAGACAAAATTGTCGTGGCCACCTCTAACTACCAGTCAGTTTGGCACTAAAAAGACAAAGGCTGATAGGTTTTTCCAAATGCTACAACAGTGAAGAAGCTCTATCACTTCTAATTCTTAAACCTATTGCACATTTTAGATGTGCGTATATCCAGTCTAACTGGGGAATTTAGCCTCCACATACTGCTTGGGACATCAGAAATCTCAAGTCATTCACTTCTTCTTCTTCGACTTGTTGGAAAGCGATTGAGTATATGCAGTTCCCTCAAGCCATTCATCCATGGATGCATCTGTTGTTGCATTCCAACTTCAACTTTTGCCTTTGATTCTCTCTTAGTTTTCTTTGAGAGATTTTGTATCTGACCACGTATCCAGAATCCAGGAAGGCAAAGGAGCACAATGCTAAGTTAATTTGAAAAAAGTTATAAAGTTGCTATCTTCTAAATGGATAATGAGGCAAAAGAGTTGGTCACAGTAGATTGATATTTCGCTCTTACGGCCCTTAATCATCTTAAAACTGGGTTCTTTGGATCTTTCATGGCTATGTTGAGGATCTCTTCAGGAATACTTGGAAAACATTAAAATACGGATTTTCCCTACTCTAGGTATGTTAAGACTATCTTTTTTTTTTGGCATGATCCATACGATACAAACAAACGAGCAAATGCACAACTTTCATAAATGACTCTATTCATAGAAATACTAGGGATGATTATGTTCTTGATTCCCATGTGTCTTAAGATTTGTGAATTATTTAAGTGCTACGAAATTTATCTATTTTTTTCTACTATGTTTAGCAATTAAACAAATGTACAATTAAGTTGGAAATATAGGAGTTATACATATATATAATGGTCACAATCAATGATTCACGTCATGAAGATTTATCAAACGTATGAGAATTTCTAAGTTTCTTTTAATTCATTGTGTGCCGATCATTCGGTATTTTATATTTATTTTCTGAAAAGGAAAGGAGATATAAAATGAAAATAAATATGAAGAAACTCGTGCTTTGTTCTTTCTCCGTTTTTGACCAAAAAAACTATACTGCTATTTTGGTTTATTCTTCTGCTTTTGGGTGCACTGAACAATTAGAATAAGTGAACAGAGAACATATTATTCTATCATCTGTTTATGGGTCTCAAAAATACATATTTTGGTAAAGTTTATTTTATGATATTAATCAGAGGCATAATGGTCCTATGACGTACCGAGATGTTTTATTAATGTATTTCATATGAATTTCATGCATTTATACATACACATTGACCCATGACCATATAGTGTTATATACGCGTGTATATATGTATTTATATGTATATGGGATATGGGAAAGGTTATGGTATTATATACGTACCACCACCTGATCAGCTGGTATACGTTGATGATTTTTCCCACATTGGCTGAGATGATATAATGGGATGCCCTCAGAGGCTTGATGATATTATGTACATACATACCTATGCATTACATGACATTCACATGCATATGCATGACATTATAATTATTTCATGATTTATAGAGTTATCTAGACCTACAGGTTGAGTCATTTACCCCATGTTTCTTCTATGTCCTTAATTAATGATGGCTTACTATTATGTTTCAGTTCTCACCTTACATACTCAGTACATTATCCGTACTGACGTCTTTTTGTTGGGGACATCGCATTCATGCCTGCAGGTATAGATAATCAGTTTGACGAGCCCTCATAGTAGACGAGATTGGCATTCAACGAAGGATCGGTAAGACTCCATCTCATTCGGAGTGCAGCCGATTCTATGAGTCATCGTGTCTGAGTTTTGCTACAAACTTATGGGTAGGCCGGTACCCTATCCCGTTTATTGTCAATTAATCTTAGAGGCTTTATAGACAGAGGTTCAGTTTGTACAGTATGTCAGAGTCCTTGACGGCCCATATGTATTCATGTTTTAAGAGCGATAGTTTATTAATACAGTATTTCCCACTTACAGTTATGCACTACAAATTGTGGTTATGTTGGCCCACGATATTTACAAAGAAATCAAATAAGTTACAGAGTAGTTCGCTCGGGCTAGTACGGCACCGGGTGCCAGCCACGCCTCCCCAGGTTGGGGCGTGACACAGAATATCCAGGATATAATCTTCTAAAAATTCAATTCTTTGTCTATAACCTGGACCCAATTCCTTCTTTTATCTTATACGGGAGTTTTCTACGGCTGAATGACTGTCAACATATATGTCGTATGGATAATACTCCGAACTCTTAAGTTCATTCATAACGTAACTAACTCTGGATCATAGATCGAATAATTCCTTCTGTTCCTTGTCAACTTCCTTTAAACGTAAGCTATTACTTTTCCTGGTCTTTTTGCCTCCTTGTTGCGTGCCTACCTAGCTTACCTTAGTTCCCACGCATGCCGAAATTTCGTGCAACTCATATGATCTCCAATACTACTTTTGGTTTTATTTCCCGCTTATTAGCTCCGATAGGTGCCACTTTCTTATGGAGTGCATACGATGTTGTTGTGAGGTTGTTGCTACAAGACCATTTCCTCTTTCGGTCACTGTGCTTAGGTTGCAGCCTGCTTCCTTATTTCCTTAGCTAGTCTTTCATTGCAGTACTTAGGGAGATCCCTTGACTCTTGTAAAGTTGTGAGCTTATTACGGACCTTTTGATGTCCTTCCTTGCTTATAATTATCCGCAGTTACTTATCTCCACACCCTTGTGCTTGTAGGGTTGCTTCTAAACTGATATTTCAACTATCTTCCAAGTGCAGTTACTTATCTCCACACCCTTGTGCTTGTAGGGTTGCTTCTGAACTGATATTTCGACTATCTTTCAAGTGGCATTCTCTTTTATTTTCGTAATACTCATATGGTACCTTTTTAACCTCCCCAAATTTTATATTAATATATCTCAAGTATTATAATGTCATAACTACGAGATTGAATTTCCCATGTTGGGTTTCCCTATGTTTATCTTGCATTGATCTGTTGATTTGTCTTTATCCTCTGGTCTAGCTATAACTGGGCTCTTCCTAAATCAACTACTAACTACTCGTTGGCCCATTTTCATATCAATATTTCGCGTAATCTTTCTTGAGTTATTTCCTTTGTCTTAACATACCTCACGTACTGGCTCATTATCTATCAATAACGTTTCAGGAAGGAACCCTTAGCTTCTCTCCTTGACGTCATGTCTGCATAATGTTCTGGAATCATAGCGTATCTGTAGGATTTGAATAATTGCAATCTTATCCATTTCTCATTCTTATCACATCCTTCCTTTATCATTCCATAGTTACTAGAACCACTTAATTCTGACTTAATTTCACATCACACCATATTCCTCCCTTTAGGGGAGCACTAAAATTTAGTGCTATGGTGATCTATGTATAGATGTTTTACCCTCTCATCTTTGGCATTTTTTCACATCATCGATGACCCTTACTCGTCTTGCGGTAATACTTCTATACCAAGGATAACGAAATTCCTTACTCGTGAGGGAGACACTTAGTATAACTGGCACATACAGTCCCTTAAGCTTAACTTTGCTTACATTTCTTTCTTTAGGGAAGCGTCTTCCTGAATAACCATTCTCTGAATTTCTCATGAATCTTCTTCTATCGTCCATTCTATTATCGCCGGAACAAAATATGAAATTCTCATGATGTTGACCATTATCAAATCACTCAGTCCCTAATTCATGTTTAGTTTATCTTGTTCACCGAACCATAATGATTTCTATTACTTTGGGGTTTAACTCTCCCTTATGGTGGTTGCGTTGGAGTCACGAATTTATCATTCAAAATAAAGATATGACTTTATGGCCTATATTCTTTTGTTGTCTCAAGGCCTGTCACCTCTCGTCTTTTCCTTCACTTGACTATAGACTCCGTAATACTGTCATCTTTTTAATCTACCATTTTCATCCATGTATCACATCTTACTCATAATTCTTCATTAACTCTTTTCTTATTTCCCACTAACATTTATGTCTATCACTTTATTCTGAAAACTCGAACAAGACATTCTTTTACTTTTAGCTCCCCTTTCTCCATCTAGTGGCTCTTCGGGTTGCTTAACGTTCTCCCTCTACTAGGGACGCGAGCCAAACTAAGGTAATATTTATCCCTTAAAGGCTTCCAGTGCCTATCTTTATAGTACTTATATCCAAGTTGTACTATTTTAAAGTGCACTATATGGGTGTCTCACAGGGAGATCTATTAGCACATTTACAATATTCTTCGAAAATGTCAATTAACGCAAACAATCCATTCACCTTTTTGGGTTATTCTAACCCCAGCCAGATCATGCTATCATGTCCTTCTCTTAAACCATATCTGTTAGCTCTCATAGGGCATTACTGAGGTAGGTGTGGCCGATTTTACGTACATCTATTACTATTGAAGGTAATTCAAAATGCTTATGTCTCCCTTCCTGAATGGTAAATAATGATAATCTTTATTAACTGGGTACCTCGTACCCTTCTTCACCTTTCTTCTTTTACTTGCTGCAACTTGTGTCTAACTTCCGGTTCCGTTATTCCTTTTTACCGTAAGAGTGGATAAGTATTCTTTTCGAAACCTTATCAAGAACCGTACACCTTTTAGTACACGCAGGATCTGCTGAAGACCTCACATTTACTCATCATAAGTAAGATGCAAAATCGAGTTCCTCTAACTCAATACTTCCACATCTATATCTCTTATTGATCGTCTTTCTTAATGTAGGCATCGTCGTATTATGAATAAAATGGAGTTTAGGAAATTGAGTTCTTACAACTAAGCTCTAGCATACGATCTAGATTAAGAAGAAAGAGTGGCAGTCTTAAATGCCATGTACCCTCCTGCTTATAAGTGTGGTGCACGAAAAACCCATAAACAAGACTCTACTAGACACGGCTTGTAGACTCCCTAGGACAGAACTGCTCTGATACCACTTTTGTCACGCCTCGAACCTGGGGGCGAGACCGGTACCCAGTGCCTCACCTATCCTTTCATACCAACGTGCAAATGAGGCACTCTGAACATATGATTCCATACATTGGCCATGAGCCACATTACAAAACAACTGTGAATGCTAACTAAATGTCAATATAAAGTCGGGCCAACATGTAACGACCCGGCCGGTCCTTCCGAGAGTTTAGCCCTATTTTCCCATTTCTGCTTTATTCCTGTATGGTTCAGCTCTTTTGTGTTTCGTTGGGTTGATTGGATCGGGTTCAGAGTGGTTGTGATGAGAAATGAGACGCTTAGTCTCTTAAGTTGGTGTTTTAGTTGGAAAAGTCAATTGGAAGTTGACTTATAGGTAAATGATCTCAGAATGTGGTTTTTTGTGGATCATATAGCTTCATTAGGTGATTTGGGGCTTAGGAGTGTGTTCGGAATGTCTTTCGAAGGTCCGGAGTAGAATTAGGCTTGAATTGGCGAAATTAGATTTTTGGTGATTTTTGGTCGGCAGTGGAAAATTAACTATCGGGGTCGGAATGGAATTCCGGAAGTTGGAACAGGTTCGTAGTGTCATTTTGGGATGTGTGTGCAAATTTTCAGGTCATTCAGACGTGGTTTGGGTGGTTTTGGCATCGTTGGCAAATTTCGAAAGTTTAGAAATCCTTAGGCTTGAATTTGGATTCGATTTGGTGTTTTGATGTTATTTTTAGTGTTCTGAGGGTTCGACTAGGTTGGTATATTGTTATATGACTTGCTGGTACCTTGGTTGAGGCCCTGAGGGGCTAGGGATTCATTTCGGGTGATTTTGGAAGGTTGGAAGTTGGAAAATGTAGCAAATGGCTACTGGTTCAGGCCTTCTGGTGTGGCCGCACCTGCGGACGGGGAGCCGCAGGTGTGAAGGCGCAGGTGCTGAAGACCTTGTGCAGATGCGGAAAATTGGAGCTTATCCTAGGAGCACAGGTGTGGAGGTTGGCTCGCACCTGCGGGACCGTAGGTGCGCATGGAAGGCTGCAGATGCAGGTTTTGAGTTTAAGTGAGAATCCGCACCTGTGAGGAATTTTCCGCAGATGCGGCGCTGCAGGTGTGTTGCATGGGGTCGCAGATGCGAGATAGCTGGGCAGAACCTATATAGGGTTGCCTTCGCGAATTTTCACTCATTTCTTCACCATTTTTTACAGATCTTGGAGCTTAGATCTGGGATTTCAAGGGGGAATCAAGTGTGTTCAGTGAGGTAAGCTACATGGACCTTGTATCTTGTGTTTATGATTATTATTCCATTGTTTAATCATGTTTTAGTGGGAAAATTTAGAAGATTAGGGCTTGAAATTTGAGAGTATTTTTGGGGATTTGAGGGGCCATTTGGGGTCCAATTTTGATGTATTTGGTATGCATGAACTCGTGAGAGCGTAAGGATTCTAGTTTTTTGACTTTTATCGGAATCCGAGACGTGGGTCCGGGGGTCGGGTTTGGCCAATTTCGGGTTTGTTGATGTAAATTGGATATTTTCGAGTGGGCTTTGTCCCTTTAGCATATTTTGATGATATGAATCTGTTTTGAATAGATTCAGAGCGCGTTGAGGCCGAGTCGAGGGGCAAAGGCATCACGTTTTAGTTTTTCATCCGGTTTGAGGTAAGTAACGAACGTAAATCTAGACCTGAGGGTATGAAACCCCGGTATTTTGTACTGATTTGATAAGTGAGGTGACGCACATGCTAGGTGACGGGCGTGTGGGTGTGCACCGGTAGGGATTGTGACTTGGTCTGTCCCGTAGCGATTACTAAGTCGTGTATTTGATTTGAAATCATATGATATTCCGTATTTTAGAGATTTATACTATGTTTTGGGCCGATGCCATGTTTGGGGCTTCGTGCCAACCTGTTTGGACCCTCAAGGGTGTTTTACTATTATTCTCACTCTGTTTTGACAGAAAATATAATCTCAGTCATGATTTATACTTGTTCATTTTTTATTCCTGTTTATCACCCTGTTTTCAAATAAATGAAAGATATTTGGGCTGAGTCCCCGTGATTTGTGGTGAGTTGCTTGAGTGGCTTGTGAGGGTTATGACTGAGCGAGGTCGAGGGTCGGATTGTGAGGATAGTGATGGATCGGGCTGCATGCCGTAGCATTTTATATATATATTAGATCGGGCTACACGCTGCAGCGAGATATATATTGGATCGGACTGCACGTTGCAGCGGTATATACATTGGATCGGGATACACGCCGCAACGGTATATATATTGGATCGGGCTGCACGCCGCAGCTGTACATATATTCGATCAGGCTACACGCCGCAGTGATACAGTGCTTGGTTTGAAAGAGCCCCTCCAGAGTCTGTACACTCCGATTGAGAGCAGTCGACTATTTATGGATTAGGCTACACGCCGCAGCGGTTATTATATGGAACCTATTGAGCGTGAGTACTGAGTGTGAGTGTTGATTGACGAGAGATGAGTCACGAGTGACTAAGAGGCTTGCCCGAGAGGCTTTATATTGTGAGTGATTGTGCCCGAGGGGCTTATTTGCTATGAAATTACTGTTTTCACTCTTCTTTACATTTTTGCCTCTAAACGATAAATGTTGATCCAATGTTTTTATATGAAATTTGGAAAGGGAAAAACTGGAGTTTTATGAAACTTTCGGGACGTAGATCCCTGACTTGATTTATTGATTTCCACTGATGTTTATCATATGAATTTACATGATTTTAAAAGCTCATCATTGCACTCAAGTCCTTATTTATATTTGTTACTTACTGAGTTGGTGTACTCACGTTACTCCTTGCACCTTGCGTGCAGATCCAGGTGCCCGGATCGAGTGAGATTTGATTATTCTCAGCGGATCTGGTTGGAGACTGTGAGGTAGTTGCACGGTGTTTGCAACCCCACCCTTCTCCTTCTAATTTTGTCGCTATTTACATTTTGTTAGACTTATTGTATTAAGGAAAAACCGTGTCAGATTTTGTGTTCCATTAGATGCTCATGATTGTTGAATCCGGGTTGTGAGGATTTTGCTCAGATGTTTTCATTACTTATCCACATTTGTGAAATACTAAATGTATAAGGTTATGATAAATTGCGTTATTGTTTTAAAAGGAGAGTTCCTTGTATCATGTTCAGTAAATTGGCTAGCATATTACCACGATAGGCATCATCACGGCTTGTGTAGATTTGGGGTCATGACAAGTTGGTATCAGAGCCTAGGTTACATAGGACTCACCGGTCATAAGCAGGTTCAGTAGAGTCTTGCGGCTCGGTACAGAGACGTCTGTACTTATCTTCGAGAGGCTGTAGAACCCTTAGGAAAATCTCACATTCTTGAATTCTTGTCGTGTGAATCTATTGATTCTGGAAACTAAACTTCTATTGTTTCGTTCTCTCACAGAAGGTGAGGACACGCGCTATGGGTCAGGGCGATCAGACACCAATGGGACCCATGAGGGGTCGAGGCCGCGTCGAGGCCATGGTAGAGGTAGAGGTGTAACCCGCGCAGATGCCGGGGCGGTACCCATAGACCCGCATATTGTTCCAGATCAGGTCCCAGACACAGATGCTCCAGTGGGACTAGCTCAGACACTAGCTGTGCCTATTGTTATTCCGGGTCTTTAGGAGACCTTGGCCCAGATTCTGACTACATGCACCAGTCTTGCTCAGTTAGTCGCTATTCCTACTTCAGCCACTACTTCTCAGGCGGGGGGAGGCACTCAGACTCCAGCTGCCCATACACCTGAGAAGGTTATTCAGGGGCTTCAGATCCCGGAGGCAGTTCCACCTCAGCCGGTTGCACCAGCCCAGGATTTCGTGGTTGCAGCTATGGCTGACAATGAGTAGTGCATGTTGGAGAGATTTGAGAGCTTCAGCCTCCGACTTTCAGTGGTGCTAAGGGTGAGGATGCCCAGGGTTTCTTAGATAAGTTTCAAAGGATGCTTCGTACGGCAGGGATATTGGAGACCAGTGGGGTCTCGTTTACTTTCTTCTAGTTCTCAGGAGCTGCATTTACTTGGCGGGAGGCTTATGAGAGGCGTAAGCCCATTGGTGTAGCGCCCCTTTCTTGGCAACAGTTTTCCACTCTCTTCTTAGAGAAGTATGTTCCACAGTCCCGCAGAGAGGAGCTGTGCAGGAAGTTTGAGTAGCTACGACAGGGTGAGATGACGGTGTCACAGTATGAGATGAGGTTTCCAGAGCTTGCCCATCATGCTATTTGGTTAGTCCCTACAGAGAGAGATAGGATCAAGAGATTTATGGATGGCCTCTCGTATCAGCTCCGTATTCTTATGACCAGAGAGAGGGTATCGGGTGCTACTTTTGAGCAGGTTGTTGATATTACCTGAGAGATAGAGTCGGTTCGTTGTCAGGAGCGAGATGAGAGGGAGGCCAAGAGGCCTCGGGGATATGGTAGTTTTGGTGGTGTTCCTTCAGGGGGCAGTTCCAGCATGGCAGGGGCTGTCCATTCAGGCAGGCTTAGTCGGGCTGCTCAGGTTATTGTGGGGGATCCGCTGGTCGTGGTCCTCACAGTTCTCATCAGGGGCACCCATCATTCAGTGCTCTTCCAGCTCATAGTTCATCTCGAGTACCATCGGTTCAGGGCTCATCTATGCCTGACTCTTCCAGAGGTTATCTAGGTGCTAGAGGTTCCCTTCAGTCCCCGTCTCCAACACCGGGGAGTTGTTACGAGTGTAGGGAGTTTGGAAATATGAGGAGACAGTGTCCTCATTTTCTTGGGGGTCCATCTCAGCAGAGGGGTCATCCCTCGACATCAGCTTCAGTTACTTCACCACCTGCCCAGGTAGTGAGGGGTGGGGGTCAGGTAGCTAGAGGCCACCCTAGAGGGTGAGGTCGACTCGGTGGAGGTCAGGCCCATTATTATGCACTTCCAGCCATACCAGATGCTATGTCCTCAGATGTAGTGATTAAAGGTATTGTTTCAGTTTGTCACTGAGATGCTTCGGTCTTATTTGATCTTGGTTCCACATATTCTTATGTTTCATCATATTTTTCCCACTTTCTGGATATGCCCCGCGAGTCCTTAGTCACATCTGTTCATGTGTCGACTCCTGTGGGCAATACTATTATTGTGGACCGAGTGTATCGGTCATGTGTTATAGCTATTAGGGGTCTGAAGACCCGAGTGGATATGCTATTGTTAGCATGGTTGACTTTGATGTGATATTGGGCATGGATTAGCTATCTCTGTGTCATGATGTTCTATATTGTCACGCTAAGGCCGTGACCTTACCGATGCCGGGATGTCTGAGAGTCGAGTGGAGATGGTCTATTGATTATGTTCCTAGTAGGGTGATTTCATACTTGAAGGCTCAGTGTATGGTAGAGAAAGGATGTTTTTCTTATTTGACTTTTGTGAGGGATGTCAGTGCTGAGACTCCCACTGTCGATTCTGTTCCTGTAGTCTGTGAGTATCCGGATATGTTTCCTGCTGATTTGATGGGCATGCCGCCCAACAGGGATATTGATTTTGGCATTGAGCTGGTGTCGGGCACTCGACCTATTTCTATTCCACCATATCATATAGCACCAGCGGAGTTCAAGGAATTAAAAGAGCAGCTTCAGGAACTCCTAGAAAGGGGGTTCATCCGGCCTAGTGTGTCACCTTGGGGTGCACCGGTGTTGTTCATGAAGAAGAAGGATGGTTCCATGAGAATGTGTATTGACTATAGGCAGCTGAAAAAGGTTACAGTCAAGAAGAAGTATCCTATGCCTCGCATTGATAATTTGTTTGACCAGCTTCATGGAGCTAGGGTGTTCTCTAAGATTTATTTGAGATCCGAGTACCATCAGCTGAAGATTCGGGATTCAGATGTTTCCAAGACGGCTTGCAGGACCCGTTATGACCACTATGAGTTTTTGGTGATGTTTTTTGGGCTGACCAATGCTCCAACAGCGTTCGTGCATTTGATGAATAGCGTATTTCAGCCATATTTGCATTTCTTTGTTATTATGTTCATTGATGACATCCTGGTGTATTCTCGTAGCCAGAAGGAGCATGCTCAGCATTTGAGGGTTGTATTGCAGAGATTGAGGGAGGATAAGCTTTATGCAAAGTTCTCCAAGTGTGAGTTTTGGCTGGGCTCAGTATCTTTCTTGGGACACGTGGTGTCTAGCGAGGGTATTCAGGTTGATCCGAAGAAGATAGAGGCGGTGCAGAGTTGGCCCAGACCGTCCTCAGCTACAGAGATTAGGAGCTTCCTTGGTTTGGCGGGATATTAACGTCGCTTTGTGGAGGGTTTTTCTTTTATTTCTTCATCCTTGACCAAATTGACTCAGAAGGGTGCTTTGTTCAGGTGGTCAGACGAGTGTAAGGAAAGCTTCCAGAAGCTCAAGACAGCTTTGACTTCAACTCCAGTGTTAGTATTGCCATCAGTTTCAGGTTCTTATACCGTGTATTGTGATTAATCGAGGATAAGCATTGGTTGTGTTTTGATGCAGGAGGGCAGGGTGATTGCCTACGCCTCACGCCAGTTGAAGACTCATGAGAAGAAATACCCGGTGCATGATCTCGAGCTAGCAGCCATTGTTCACGCCTTGAAGATTTGGCGTCATTATTTGTATGGGGTTCATTGTGAGGTTTTTACTAATCACTGTAGCCTTCAGCACTTGTTTAAACAGAAGGATCTAAATTTGCATCAGAGGAGATGGTTGGAGCTTCTCAAGGACTATGATATCGCTATTCTATACCATCCGGGGAAGGCCAATGTAGTGGTCGATGCCTTGAGTCGTAGAGCAGAGAGTTTGGGGAGTCTAGCACATCTTCCAGCAGCTGAGAGACCATTAGCACTTGATGTTCAGGACTTAGCGGGCCAGTTGGTGAGGTTGGATATATGGGAGCCCCGCTAGGTAATGGCTTGTGTAGCCTCCAGGTCTTCTCTTTATGACAGTATCAGAGAGCTCTAGTATGATGACCCACACTTTCTCGTTCTTCAGGATACGGTCCGGCGAGGTGATTCCAGGGACGTAGCTATTGGCGATGATGGTGTTATGAGGATGCAGAGCTGGATATGTGTGCCTAACATAGATGGGATTTCGGAGTTGATTCTTGATGAGGCCCACAGCTTGCGGTATTCCATCCATTCGGGTGTCGCGAAGATGTATCAAGATCTGAGGCTGCATTATTGGTGGAGGCGGATGAAAAAGGATATTTTTGGATTTGTGGCTTGGTGTCTCAACTGTCAGCAGGTCAAGTACGAGCACCAGAGACCCGGTGGATTGCATCAGAGTTTGGTTATTCCTGAGTGGAAGTGGGAGCAGATCACCATGGACTTTGTAGTCGGGCTCCCACTGACTTCGAGAAGGTTTGATGCGATATGGGTTATTGTGGATCGGCTGACAAAGTCCGCCCACTTCATTCCTATTGGTACTACTTATTCATCGGAGCGGTTAGCTGAGATTTATATCAGGGAGATTGTTCGATTGCATGGTGTTCTGAATTCCATCATTTCTTACAGAGGTACTCAGTTCACATCGCAGCTCTGGAGGTCCGTGCAGAGAGAGTTGGGTATTCAGGTTGAGTTGAGCACGGCCTTTCACCCTCAGATGGACGGGCAGTCCGAGCGCACTATTCAGATATTAGAGGATGTTGCGTGCTTGTGTTATTGACTTTGGGGGTTCATGGGACCATTTTCTACCACTCGCGGAGTTTCCATATAATAATAGTTATCAGTCGAGTATTCAGATGGATCCGTATGAGGCTTTGTATGGGAGGAGGTGTAGATCTCCGGTTGGTTGGTTTGAGTCGGGTGCGGCCAGACTCTTGGGTACGGATTTGATACAGGATGATTTGGATAAGGTGAAGTTGATTCAGGAGCGGCTTCGCAGGGCGCAGTTGAGGCAGAAGAATTATGTGGATCGGAAGGTCCGGGATGTATCTTTCATGGCTGGGGAGAAGGTCTTGCTGAAGGTGTCACCTATGAAGGGTGTTACGCGGTTTGGGAAGAGGGGCAAGTTGAGTCCCCAGTTCATTGGGCCTTTTGAGGTGCTTCAGAGGGTTGGAGAGGTGTCTTATAGACTTGCCTTGCCACCTGGCTTGTCGAGCGTGCATCTAGTATTTCATGTTTCCATGCTTCAGAGGTATATTGGTGACCCGTCTCATGTTTTGGACTTCAATTCGGTGCAGCTAGAGGGTGATATGTCTTACGAGGTGGAGCTGGTAGCTATTTTGGGTCATCAAAGGTTGATGTCTAAGGATATAGCTTTAGTTAGGTTGCACTGGAGAGGGCAGCCGATGGATGAGGCCACCTGGGAGACCGAGCGGGAGATGCGGAGCAGATATCCCCACCTATTTGAGACTCCAAGTCTGTTTCTAGACCTATTCGAGGATAAACATTTGCTTAAGAGGGGGTTAATCTAATGACCCGGTCGGTCGTTCTAAGAGTTTAGCCCTATTTTCCCATTTCTACTTCATTCTTGTATGGTTCATCTTGTTTGTGTTGCGATGGGTTGATTGGATCGGGTTCGGAGTGGTTGTGATGAGAAATGAGACGCTTAGTCTCTTAGGTTGGTGTTTTAGTTGGAAAAGTCAATCGGAAGATGACTTACAGGTAAAGGATCTCAGAATGCGGTTTTTTTGTGGCTCAGATAGCTTCATAAGGTGATTTGGGGTTTAGGAGTGTGTTCAGAATGTCTTTTGGAGGTCCGGAGTAGAATTAGGCTTGAATTGGCGAAATTGGATTTTTGGTGATTATTGGTCGGCAGTGGAAAATTAGCTATCGGGGTCGGAATGGAATTCCGGAAGTTAGAACAGGTTCGTAGTGTCATTTGGGATGTGTGTGCAGTTTCGACATCGTTGGCGAATTTCATAAGTTTAGAAATCCTTAGGCTTGAATTTGGAATCGATTTGGTGTTTTGATGTTATTTTTAGTGTTCTGAGGGTTCGACTAGGTTAGTATATTGTTATATGACTTATTGGTACCTTTGGTTGAGGCCCTGATGGGCTCGGGATTGATTTCGGGTGATTTTGGAAGGTTGGAAGTTGGAAAATTCAGCAAATGGCTGCTCGTCCAGGCCTTCTGGTGTGGCCGCACCTGCGGACGGAGAGCCGCAGGTGCGGAAGACCTTGCGGAGATGCGAAAAATTGGAGCTTGTCCTAGGAGCTCAGGTGTGGAGGTTGGCTCGCACCTGCAGGACCACAGGTGCGTGTGGATGGCCGCAGATGCGGGTTTCGAGTTTAAGTGAGAATCTGTACCTGCGAGGAATTTTCTGCAAGTGCGGCGCCGCATGTGCATTGCATGGGGTCGCAGGTGCGAGATTGCTGGGCAAAACCTATATAAGGTTGCCTTCGCGAACTTTCACACATTTCTTCACCATTTTTTATGGATGTTGGAACTTGGAGCTGGGATTTCAAAGGGGAATCAAGTGTGTTCAATGAGGTAAGCTACATGGACCTTGTATCTTGTGTTTATGACGATTATTCCATTGTTTAATCATGTTTTAGTGGGAAAATTTGGAAGATTAGGGCTTGAAATTTGAGAGTATTTATTGGGGATTTGAGGGGTCATTTGGGGTCCGATTTTGATGTATTTGGTATGCATGAACTTGTGAGAGCGTAAGGATTCTAGTTTTGTGATTTTTATTGGAATCCAAGACGTGGGTCCAGGAGTCGGGTTTTGTCAATTTCAGGTTTGTTGATGTAAATTGGATATTTTCGAGCGGGCTTTTGTCCCTTTAGCATATTTTGATGATATGAATACGTTTTGAATAGATTCGGAGCGTGTTGAGGCCGAGTCGAGGGTCAAAGGCATCGCGTTGTAGTTTTTCATCCGGTTTGAGGTAAGTAACGAATGTAAATCTAGACCTGAGGGTATGAAACCTCGTATTTTGTATTGATTTAATAAGTGAGGTGACACACATGCTAGGTAACGAGTGTGTGGGTATGCACCGGTAGGGATTGTGACTTGGTTCGTCCCGTAGCGACTACTAAGTCGCGTATTTGATTTGAAATCATATGATATTCCGTATTTTAGAGATTTATACTATGTTTTGGGTTGTATGCCATGTTTAGGGCTTCGTGCCGACCTGTTTGGACCCTCAGGGGTTCTTTACTATTATTCTCACTCTGTTTTGATAGAAAATATAATCTCAGTCATGATTTATACTTGTTCATTGTTTATTCCTTTTTATCACCCTATTTTCAAACAAATGAAAGATATTTTGGGCTGAGTCCCCGTGTTTTGTGGTGAGTTGCCCGAGTGTCTTGTTAGGGTGATGACTGAGCAAGGCCAAGAGCCAGATTGTGAGGATAGTGATGGATTGGGATGCACGTCGCAGCGTTATATATATATATATATTGAATCGGGCTGCACGTCGCAGCAGTACATATATTGGATCGGGTTGCACGCCGCAGCGATATAGCGCTTGGGATGAAGGAGACCCTTCGGAGTCGGTACACCCACAATGAGCGCAGTCGACTATTTATGGATCGGTCTGCACGCCGCAACGATTATTATATGGCACCTATTGAGCATGAGTGTTGAGTGTGAGTGTTGATTGACGAGAGATGAGTCACGAGTAACTGAGAGGCTTGCCCGAGAGGCTTTATATTACGAGTGACACTATGCCCGAGGGGCTTATTTACTATGAAACTACTGTATTCACTCTTCTTTACATTTTTGCCTCTAAACGATAAATGTTGAACAAATGTTTTTATATGAAATTTGGAAAGGGAAAAATGGAGTTTTATGAAACTTTCGGGACGTAGATCCCTGACTTGATTTATTGATTTTCACTGATGTTTATTATATGAATTTACATTATTTTAAAAGCTCGTCACTGCATTCAAGTCCTTATTTTATTTGTTACTTACTGAGTTGGTGTACTCACGTTACTCCCTGCACCTTGTGTGCAGATCCAGGTGCCCGGATCGAGTGAGATTTGATTATTCTCAGCGGAGCTTGTCGGACACTGTGAGGTAGCTGCACGGCGTTCGCAACCCCACCCTTCTCCTTCTCATTTTGTCGCTATTTACATTTTTCTAGTCTTATTGTATTAAGGAAAAATCATGTCAGATTCTGTGTTCCATTAGATGTTCATGACTGCTGACTCCAGGTTTTGGGAATTTTGCTCAGATGTTTTCATTACTTATCCGCATTTGTGAAATACTAAACGTACAAGGTTATGATAAATCGCAGTATTGTTTTAAGAGGAGAGTTCCTTGTATCATGTTCAGTAAATTGCATAGTCTAGTACCACGATAGGCGCCATCATAGTCTGTAGATTTGGGGTCGTGACACGACAAGGCCGTCATACTTACTACAGCTGACAAACCAACCAAATATACATACAAGGCCTACAAACCCATCATACTGCACTAACTGACAGAATATCTCTACAAGCCTCTACTGATGGATATACTCTGATCGGAATAGCTCCCCGACCTTGTAATGACGCAACCGGTTGTTTTGTGTTCTAGGACCCCGTGCCCCTAAATGAGACTTCCCGTAGTTTCTTTTGCTTATTTATGACTTGTGGGGACGGGTGGTTCGAGGTTTGGAGGAGTTTGGGGTGGTATAGGAACACTTAGTTCCTTAAGGTTGGCCTTAAAGGCCAAGTTTGAATTCGGTCAACATATTTGGCAAACGACCTCGGAATCAAGATTTGAAGATTTTGGTAGGTTCGTATGATGATTTCGGACTTGGGCGTAGGTTCGGAATGGGTTTTGGATGACCCGGGAGCGTCTTACGTTCAAAAATCGAGGTTTAGAACGTGATTCTGTGTTAAAGAGGTTCGAATGGAATTCTGAGACCGGGAATAGTCCCATTATGTCATTTATGACTTGCTCGCAAAATTTTGTGTCATTCCGAGTAGTATAGGTAGGTTCGGCGTGTTGAAGGAGAATTCAAGAACTTAAAGTTCTTAAGTTGGATCCAATAGGTTTTGGGGTATGATTTTTAGATTTAGCGTTGTTTCGGACATTCCGAAGGCTCGAACGAGTCCATATTATGATTTAGGACTTGTTGGTATATTTGGATGGGGCCTCGGGTGGGCCCGCATGCCATTCAAACATTGCGCGAGGAAAAACCAGCCTTAGACGAACTGGTGTGCACCAGATCTGGTGCGACCGCACCTGCGAAGGACCAGCCGCAGGTGCGAAGACTGCAGGTGCGGTCAACGCCTCGCAGGTGCGGCCTCAGAGGGGGCTGCCCAATTTCGCAGGTGCGGGCCATTTCCCGCAGAAGCGGAGCCGCATGTGCGGACTCCCTTCCGCAGATGCGACCACTGGCCCCTTCCCATTTTCCACAGGTGCGAGATTTTTCTCACAGATGCAAGACTACAGGTGCAGTTCTCGAGCCGCAGGTGCGAAAAACCTAAAGGCAGTGACATTGTTTAAAATACGGGACTTAGTCATTTTTGGACCATTTTCTTCATCTTGGACGATTTAGAGAGCTTGCAAAGGAGAGATTCAACCTAGTAATTGTAAGGTAAGTAAATCCTACCACAAAGTGAGTTTAATACTTGAGTTTTTAGGTATATTAACACATTAAATTAGTAGAAATCATGGGTTTAGAGTAAAACCTAGGGTTTTGATAAAAGTGAAAATTTACCGAGGAATTTGTTATGGAATCATGCAAAAAATATATAATATTGATCCTTAGGTTATGGGCGATTGTTTTCCTTGAAAATTTCCGGAATCCGAGCATGTGGACCCGGGGGTGTATTTTGGGATTTTTCAAATTAGGTTGAAATAATCATTTAAATAGGGGAATTATGGACTTTTGAGCTTAGATTGATTTATTTATGTGATGTTTGTCTAGCTTCGAGTCCTTGGGCGACGAATTTGGAGTTTCGGGCGCGTTCTTGACCCGGAAAGTAGGCTTGACACGAGGTAAGTCTCCTTTCTAACCTCGTAAGAGGGAATTATCCCCGTAGGTGAATATAACAAATTATATGCTACTATTTGTGGGGGCTACACATGCACGAAGTGACGAGAGTCCTTGCACAACTACTACTATGTTATGTCGGGTAGTTTAGGATTCACAAGCATGCTTTATGTGCCGTATTTATAATCTTAACGATAATTTAGGTTGCCAAATGTCATTAAATTATTAAGTGAACATCTATAAGGTTACATATCGCAATTTAGATTATTGGTCCTTCCTTGTAAGAATATTCTCTACTAAGTTCCTGATTTCTCTGTTAATTATGTGTATATGTATGGGCACCTGCATCGCAGGTATGATTCGTGAGCGGGGTAGCCCTACAATTATGTTGACTGCGTCACATGTTCGATTCGTGAGCGGTGTAATAGATGCATCTATGGTTTGAGCCGTTCGACCCTTCGGCAGTGTACATTTATTATTGCGTCGTATCGACCGTACGTTCATGGGATGTTATGTGTTTGATAACTGTTTGGTGTTTCTGTGGTTATTTACCTGTTGAATATCCTGGAAGAATGACATTTTTTATCTGTACAATACAGAACTTGACGTGTAAAGGTAATTGTAAGGAAATTCGATGCTCCTGTTTTTATCATGTATTTATAAATGCCATCCTTGCTTAGCCTTATATTTAGAACATATTATTTTGGCCCTAGTAAGTATCACGTCGACCTCTCGTCACTACTTCTTGGAGATTAGGTGGGATACTTACTGGGTACATATTGTTTATGTAATCATGCTACGCTCTGTACTTAATTGTACAGGTTCTGAGGCAGGTGCATCTGGGTATCAGTCCGGAGCTTGTTCCTGATTTATACCTGGTCGAGGCTTCATGGCGAGCTGCTTCTCCTGACGACTTCCAGCAGCACTTTGGAGCTTTTCTTTTGCTAATTCTATCTATATTTTTCTCAGATAGTAGGACAGACTTTTATTCCTTTCGGTATTACTCTTCTAGATGCCTGTAGACTTGTGACACTAGTTCCTGGCACACACACTAGTGGACCATTCTTTTGGGATGTATTTATTAAATTATGACACTTTTTAGTTATTCAGCTTAAAATTTCCTAAATTATATGTTATTACCGAACGTCATAAATTCACTCTAATTAAATGTTGGGAAATGTTTTTGGAAAAAAATGAATGAAACCCACCAGTAGAAAAATGTTGGCTTGCCTGAAAACGGTGTTGGGCGCCATCACGAACTGGGTCAGGATTTGGGTCGTGACAACATGGTATCAGAGCTCTAGGTTCACGTAGTTCTCAAGGGCTGTTTGACTTATCTTTCTTATGTGCGGAACACCACCACCGAGTCTCCGGTGATTAATTCAGTGCCAGTAGTTCGAGAGTTTGCTGATGTGCTTCCTTCAGACCTTCCAGGCAGCCACCGGATCGTGACATTGATTTTTTCATTGACCTAGCTCTAGGCACCCAGCCTATATCTATCCCTCCCATACCGTATGGCTCCGAAGGAATTAAAGAAATTGAAAGAACAGCTTGAGGAGTTGTTATCTAAGGGGTTTATCAAACCGAGTGTATCGCCTTGGGGTTCTCCAGTGTTATTTGTGAATAAGAAGGATGGGACTACGCGGATGTGTATTGACTACCGCTAGTTGAAGAAAGCCACCATCAAGAACAAGTACCTGTTGTCGCGTATCGATGATTTTTTTGACAAGTTGCAGGGTGTTCGGGTGTTTTCTAAGATTGACTTGAGATCAGGGTACCATCAGCTGAAGATTTGGGACTCGGGTGTTCCGAAGACTACCTTCCGTATGATATATGGTCATTACGAGTTCCTGGTGATGTCCTTTGGCTTGACTAATGCCCCCGCAGCGTTTATGGATTTGATGAATAGGGTGTTCAGGCCTCATATTGATTCTTTTGTTATTGTCTTCATTGATGACATTCTGATTTACTCACGTAGCCTGGGGGAGCACGAGCAGCATTTGAGAATTGTGCTCCAGACTTTGCGAGAACAAACAATGTACGCTAAGTTCTCCCAATGTGAGTTTTGGTTGGATTCTGTGGAATTCTTGGGACATGTGGTATCCGGAGAGGGTATCAAGGTGGATCCTAAAAAGATTGAGGAAGTTCAGAGTTGGCCACGCCCTACTTCAGCGACAGAGATCAGGAGCTTCTTGGGACTAGCATATTATTATCGCCAGCTTGTGAAGGGTTTTTCATCTATTGCAGCCCCTCTGGCCTGATTGACCCAGAAGGGTGCCCCATTCCTATGGTCCGATGAGTGTGAGGCGAGCTTCCAGAAGCTCAAGACAGCTTTGACCACAGCATCAGTTCTAGTGTTGCCTTCCGGTTCGGGGATGTATACAGTTTATTGCGACGCTTCACACGTTGGTTTGGTATGTGTATTGATGCAGGAAGGGTGAGTTATTGCATAAGCTTCACGTCAGCTGAAGGTTCATGAGAAGAATTACCCTGTGCACGATTTGTAGTTGGCGGTGATTGTTCATGCTCTTAAGATTTGGAGGCACTACTTGTATGGGGTGCCTTGTGAGGTTTATACAGACCATTGCAGTTTGCAGCACTTGTTCAAACAGAGAGATCTTAATTTGAGGCAGCGTAGGTGGATTGAGTTGCTGAAGTATTATGACATCACCATTCTTTATCACCCGGGCAAGGCGAATGTTATTGCAGATGCCTTAAGCAGGAAGGCGGAGAGCATGGGTAGCTTGGCTTTCATTTCAGCAGAGGAGAGACCACTAGCTTTAGACATGCAGTCCTTGGCTAATCGCCAGGTGAGGTTGGACCTTTCAAACTTCTTGTAAACTAAGATTAGTCTTAGATTAGGTAGGAAAGGGGATCGCATCACCGACCA
>ML366160.1:0-51260 GCA_005239505.1 Nicotiana paniculata
TTATGTTGGTTCTCACCACCACCCCTAGCCTCAATGGCTCCTTCATGACTGGATTCATGCCATATCTGAGGTCCTCAAGGGACCAGTGGCCGTTCACCTACCCCTTGGGCCTGTGCTCACCATTCTCAGGCCGCCATGGCCCGATTGAGTAAGATCTTTTTATTTTCTGGCTAAACCTATAGTTTCTAAGCCGGAATCTCTCTATATTTGGGTTGTTCCTCTCCGAGACCCTAATTTTATCTCTTGACTCTCTAGATCTGAGAGTATTTCGTGTTATTTACTATTTTTCTATGAAAACCTTTCTGTTTTTTGAAGCGTCTCTTCATCTTCATGACTAGGGTTTCTAAAACCTTTCTTAAAAAACAATTCTCGGTGATTTTCTAAGTGTTAGTCCTTGATTCTTATGTGTTTGATTGATTTGTTAAGCTTCCTTTTAACCCCAATCGGTTTTGTTAAAAACCCCTAATTTTCGAGCTTTAGTTTTGGGTTCTGAGTTCGTCTTTTCTGTTCATTCACTCAACTTGTCTGTATGTTTGATACTCATGAATTTGCTTCGATTAATTTGAGTATTTTGTGGTTTTTGACCTAGTAACATCTCATTAGGGTTTCTAATTTGGTTCTGCCTGTTTTTACTCTGTTTATTTATTTATTCTTGGAATTTTATAATATCTCCCTTAAAATTATTATTACTTTGATTCTTTGAACCCCTGATTTCTTGGGTTGATACTTGTATGCCTATTTCTGATTATTTCCCTTTTTTTTATGAATTTTAAATTACTGCTTGCCTTTTTACGACTGATTGTATTATTTGCTGACTCTTAATATTGTTTCCTTAATTAGAATTTTATGAACCTATCCCTAGTTACATGTTCTATACTTGTACTGTATTTGAACTATTTCCTTAGATGTTATACTCCAGCTATATATGATTTCTTTCCTTATTTGTTACCTGTCTTTCTATCGTTTGAACTGATTCCCTTGATTAAGGGAAGACTTGGACTGATTTTACTCTAATTGATTCCGAGTTCTATAATTACTAAACAGTTTGACTGTTACCTTATTTGACCTAGCTTTCAAACTACTATATATACTGCTTTCTTCTACTCTCATTACACAGTCTTCTACACACACGAGCTCACATTAGCTCACAGCTCTCTCATACTCTCAAAAACTTTTCTGCTTACTTTGTTACTTATTATTGCTACTGAATTAGCCGGCTGCAAGCCAAGGCTAACTATTGCACTTTCCTGTTCTTCACTTTGTGTCTATTCTCCTTACTGGTATGTTCAGATTTTAAATTCAAGTTCCAAAATTAATGTATTTCTTTTACTGCTTAGTTTATCATTTTACTAATCTGTTTCTGTCTAGTGTTTGCTTCTCAACATGTGTTTAACTTGTTTTATTTAGTATACTAGTTATGTTCTAACCCCTTTTAGGATCAGCCTATTTATGAACATGTTTACTTCCTGTGTAATATGTCTCCATTGTGACTCTACTTTGGCTTTGAATGCTTGTCTATGAGTGCCTAGTTCTGGTATGCACCTATTGTGAAATTATTACCTTAAGTTGTTCTGAATATATGCTCAATTTTGTTTGATGCCACTATGTCTTCTATTATTTGTTCTGAAATTCATACTCCTATACTATGTTTACATCATTAGTTATCCCGAATCCCACAAGTCCCCAAGCACTTCTGATTCTATGCAACCATATCTCCAATTAGCAATTCTGGAACCCACGACATATTGTATGTTATTCCTTGAGACTTCTATGCTTATGCTTGTTATGTCCCCACCTTGGGTGATGTATCTGTCCCCAACCCCCTTACCCCTGTGTGAAGGACTGTTGTTTGAGTTTTGTTGAACTTGTTATGTTCTGTAGTTGATCTACTATTTGTTTAATTACCATACTCTTGTTCGAACTATTTTACTACGAAATCATTTCATACTTTTATAAACTTCAAAGTGAGTCTTTTCAACACCATTTTATACCAAAGCATTTTGAAAACCATGTCAAGCACTCTCACTCTACTCTTAGGTCCTTAAGTTCTGCCCCTCCAGTGTGTGACTGCTTTAGGATTCCTGTGAGATACCTCTGAACTCTGATGCACTGGGGCTGGCTCTTCCACACTGCACTTACTCAGTTCTGGTTATGAAATCTGGGTGTGAGCACTACCCGGGATCCTTGAGGTCCTTAGGGAACTCTAACACACTCGGACATGAGGAAAGCTATGAAACTTTGACAGTTGGGGTTATGAACACCTAGTATATATGGGCCTGCTCAGGCTCCCTACAGTTTAACTTCTTCTTTTATATCTATTTATGTAATTCATTCAGCTACTGGTCTGTAATAATTATTTGTAAACAGATATTGGGTATGGCTAGTGAAATGGGGAGGGTAACCATATAGTTCTGTTAACATCATCGGGTAGAAATCATGTTTTAAGCTTTACTTTGTTTCTATCTGCATTAGAATCCATGTTTTAGGACCAGCATGTTCATTCAAACCATGCCAAGCATGCACTAGATACCATGTTCTTAGGATTTAATATTTACTGTTTCAGCATCTCATCCATGCTTTATGTTTATCTCTTAGAAATCCTGCTCCTAGGACAACAACGTTAACATAAAAGTTGTTACTCTTGTGCATTCAAAATCATCGCCCTGTAACTCTTTATGCATTTTAGAAATCATGCCTTTAGGAATTCTGCGTATCCTGAAATTGTGTCTTAACCATCCTGTATTTATGTATGCATATTAGATATACTGCTCTAGGTGCTTAACGACACCTAGTTTAACTACTGACTCACGAAAAAGGTAAAAAAAGTCTCACATCTAATTGTCTTGCTCTTAATAAAACTAGTAACAATCTCTGCATTCTCGTATCACCTAGAATAACATGCTTTTAGGTAAAAACAACTTCTGTACTATTTTTTTAATAATTCTGGTAATTATTATGCACAATCCCACGCCTAGGCAAGTCTTAGGTAACCAATCTCTTTAAAAGCTGGAACAGTGCTTGGTTGTGTTTACTGTTTAAAGACACAGGTTTTAAAATCAGTATGCAAACTGATTAGGTCATTGCTATTGAGTTTATAAATCAAGTTGCATATTTATGTGCACTAACGTTCACTTAGATAGCCTGTTTTAGGATCCTGTCTAATAAAATTGCCTCTTGTTTGTGTTTGAGACGTGTTGATTATGTGCATTACTTGTGGAGGTAAATCTGGGCCTCGTAACTGCTTTTCCTGAATTTAGCTGATTAGTCCTATTTGTTCATGCCTGTCGCTTAGAATTCTATCCTTTTAAAACCTTAGGGGTCTGTCTAGAACTACCTACACTTAGAGGTCCTAAATTCCTCCAGGACCATTAAGAAGGGACGGGTAACAGCATGCGTAGAAATTGCTAAATAAACTCGCTTAATAACCACTAAGGGGTGGGGTAAAGGGTAGATATGGATATGATGACCGGTGCGCTAATGCCACTTGTAGCCCCTCACTGAGGAGTGATTGTCGGGCATTGCATTGATGTGATCCTATAGGATAAAAAACCTAGGACTCCCATATCTCCTATCATATGTGTCCTTAGACTGTGAATCTTTTCAAAACCATTAGTTGTTTCCATGTGTATACTTTGACTACTTATTTGCTACTTGCTTAAATTCACAAAGTTTGTTTGGCTGGGAACCACAATTGTGGACTTTGAGTGGTGCCTAGAACCTTCCCTTGGAGTAATTTCAAGCCCTTACCCAATCTCTGGTTATTCAACTAGTGTTATTATAACTCTTAATAGGTGCCCTAACGCACCTTAATTCGTTAGGTGGAGACTCTTCAAGTCCTTCACATCCCTTTTCCCAAAAGTAAAATGAGTTGCCCCAACAACGTCAAAAGCCCCTGACCGATCCGAAAGGAGTGGGAAAAAGGGGGCGCGACACAGGTTATTTATCTGGTCCCCATAAAATTGGATCTCACACAGGGTACATATTTAAATATGGAGGTAATGCCATATCATTGCGCTCCACAAAGCAATCTATTGTTGCTACCTCTTCAAATCATGTTGAGATAATAGCTATTCATGAAGCAAGTAGGGAATGCATATGGTTGGGATCAATAATTCATTTTATTCGAGAAAAATATGATTTGGAATGTGAGAAAAGAACCACAATTTTATACGAGGACAATGATGCATGCATAGCCCAATTTAAGGGAGGATTTATAAAAGAAGATAGAACGAAACACATTTCACCAAAATTATTCTACACACATGATCTTCAGGAAAATAGTGACAACGATGTGCAACAAATCTGTTCAAGTGACAATCCAGCAGATTTGTTCACTAAATCTTTGCCAACTTCAACTTTTGAGAAGATGGTATACAAGATTAGAATGCGGAGACTCAAGTATTTGAAACAAGGTTTTCATCAGGGGGAGTGAAATACGCGTTGTACTTTTTTTTTTCCTTACTAAGGTTTTTCCCATGGGGTTTTTCTTGTAAAGTTCTTAATGAGGTAGCTAGAAATGCGTATTACTAAATATGTGTACTCTTTTTCCTTCACTAGGATTTTTCCCATTGGATTTTTCCTACTAAGGTTTTAACGAGGCACAATACCTTTTAATGAACACATAAGGGGTTGTGTTATGAAAATAATTATATTGTGGATATTCATTTATTACTCCGCTATAGATAATCTTCTTCAACAAGATTATCCATTTGGTCCTCTATTGAAGTTTATCTACAAGCAGCTGATGCAGGCAGGTTGCAATCAACTCAATGAAATGATTTGCAGCAGCTTCTTATTAAACAGGCAGGTTGCAAGCAGCTCATGCAGACACCTTACAAGCAGCTAAAGAAAATCCTTGTAGCTACTTCCTTAAAAGCCTCGCAACTGCTTTCTTTCTTCTATAAATAGATGAGTTTTCAGCTCATTATGTACATCAGTTTGAAGTTGAATAATATATTAGTTTCTCTCTATACTTGTCTTTACTTTACAATCTTTCTTTATAATAGTTGGTAAGTTTAAAACTAATTATGTGTAAATATCACTAGTACAGGTGATAAAGAGCCAGTTTGGATTGGCTTTAAAAAGTTACCTTTCAGCATAAATAGCTTTTAAGCCAAAAGTTACCTTTCAGCAAAAAGTTGCCCAACTTATTGATTTTGACTTGTTTTAAGCAGGTTTTAACTTACTTTCAGTATTTATTGACTTTGCCAAATACTAAAAAAACTAAAAATAGCTTAAAATCTGATTTGACTAACTTAAAAGCCAATCCAAACACCTTCATATTGTATCTATTGAACTAGAATTAATTTGTGCTAAGACGATTTCTCTTTATGCTACTGTCACGACCCCAAATCCTAAATCGGCCGTGATGGCGCCTATCGTGGAACCAGGCTAGCCAACAATCACATATTTACAGTTTCTTTCCAAAATCTCAACCATTTTCAACATTTCATAAACGTATATAGAATTACTGAATCCATTAGGAAAAATAAACAGTTAAACAGTCTAAACCATCCCCAAAATCCGGAGTCAACATGTCATGAGCATCTAAGGAATATACCAAAAAGTCTACTACTATAATACAAACCTCCGAACGAATAACTAGGTACAACATAAGAAGGGAAAACAGAGATGTTGCGGACGCTGAACAACTACCTCTATGTCCCGAACTTCGGATCCGCACGGAATAGATGGCTAACGCTCGGTATCAGCACCTGTATCTGCACACAGGGGTGCAGGGAGTAATGT
Organism: Nicotiana paniculata; assembly: GCA_005239505.1. Classification (NCBI taxonomy): domain Eukaryota; kingdom Viridiplantae; phylum Streptophyta; class Magnoliopsida; order Solanales; family Solanaceae; genus Nicotiana; species Nicotiana paniculata. The sequence continues at coordinate 5,749 of ML366160.1, forward strand.
GAGTACGCCAACTCAGTATTAATGAGAATAAATCAAGTCTAAGCAGTAAGAAACACATAAAATCAAATCATCAGTTCACAATATGCACAGCCTTTCTTTCCAACAGTATATATATATATATATGTAGGAAATAAACATGCCTTAAAAGCCATCTTCAGTAAAATCCTTTGAAAAATGTGTTTTCCAACAATTTCAGAAATAAAAATACCTGAAGAATTTAGTGTAAAATGAAATAAGTCATAAATATCCCCTCGGGAAAAAACATGAATCGTAAATGTCCCCTCGGGCAGAACATCACTCAGCATACCTCACAGTCACTCAGTATCATCCCCTCGGGCAACCTCACTGTCACTCATGCCTCCCAATCACTCGGCACTCGGCACTCGCACTCAGTAGGTACATGCGCTCACTGGGGGTGTGTACAGACTCCGCAGGGGCTCCTTCAGCCCAAGCGCTAATATCAAGTCACCTCGTGGCGTATCATATCCTCACAATCAGGCCCTCGGCCTCACTCAGTCAGAAACTCTCAAAAGCCCCTCGGGCGTATCAGTAAAATGGGGTACTCGACCCAAAAGCATCATTTTATATCTCAAAACAGTGTAAATAAGGCTGAGTTTCGAAATCAGTTAAACATAACATGACTGAGTGTAAATCATAACTCAACAGTGAGGAAATAGCAGTAAAAAAAAGCCCCAAGGGGTCTAAACAAGTCGGCACGAGGCCCCGAACATGGGTTATAGCCCAAATATATCAATAGTTTTTAGACCACAATTTAACATATGATTTAGAGTAAAAATACGCAACTCAATAGTTGTCGCGGAGAGGACCAAGTCCAATCCAAAAATTAGTGCACGCCACATACTCGTCATCCGACATGTGTGCCATTATAAAAACAGTGAGAAATACGAAGTCCGGGGTTTCATACCCTCAGGACAAGATTTATAGCCATTACTTACCTCTACCGGGTCACAATACTAATCCGCGATGCTCTTGCCCCTCAAATCGGCTCCCGATTGCTCCGAATCTAACCAAAATCAGATTAACATCATCAATATACACTAAAGGAACAAAACTCAATCGAAAGCTATCAATTTTAAGCACAATTCCTGAAATTGGCCAAACCCGAGCCCCGGGCCCACGTCTCGGAATTCGATAAAAATCGCGTCACAAGAATCCTTATCCCTCCCCGAGTCTACACATATAAAATGTATCACAATCCGACCACAAACAACGCCTAAATTCCTTAATTTACAAGTCTCAATTTCTCAAGCCCTAAACCCCCAATTTATGCCATTTAACCACAAATTCCAAGCCTAATCCGTCACAAAATAGCATAGAAACGAGTTTATAATCCGGGAAACTTACCTCCACTGAAGATTCTCGAATTCCTCCTTCAATTTGCTCCCAAACTAGCTCAATCTCGCATGCAAAATGAAATAAATGCCAAAATTTCGCGGAGGCACCTATTTATACTATTTTCCCAATTAATTCGCACCTGCGGACAATTCTTCGCACCGCGGTCCCAGGTGCGCACCTGCGCCATTCCATTAAAAGTCCAATTCTCGCACCTGCGGTGATTCACCTGCACCTGCAGATTCCTCCAGCCTGGTCTCTTTTCGCATCTGTGCAAGGACCTTCACACCTGCGGCCATCGCACCTGCGGCTCCCCATCCGCAGGTGCGGCCACACCAGAAGAATGACACCAATAGCAACTTTGCTACAAATTCCTAAGTCCCAACCTCCGTTAACCATCCGAAATCAATCTCGAGCCCCTCGGGGCCCCAACCAAACATACCAACACATCCCATAACCTCATTTGAACTTAGTCGATCCTTCGAAACACCAAAAACAACGCAAAAACACCAAAATCACATCAAATTCAAGCCTATGAACTTTAAAACTTCTAAATTTCGCCAATGATGTCGAAACCAACGAAAACACATCCGATTGACCTGAAAATCTACAGACATATCCAAAATGACATTACGAACCTTATCTAACTTCTGAAATTCCATTCCGACCCCGATAGCCTATTTTCCACTGCCGGCCGAAAATCGCCAAAAACTAACTTTCGCCAATTCAAGCCTAATTCTACACCGGACATCAAAAATTCATTCCGAACACAATCCTAAGTCCCAAATCACCTAACGAAGCTATCCGAGCCATAAAATCCACATTATGGGGTCGTTTACCAATAAGTCAACTCCCAGTTGACTTTTTTAACTATTAAGCTAATTTAGGAGACTAAGGGTCTCAGTTCTCACCACGACACTCTGAACCCGAACCAACCAACGCAACACAACATAAATAGACTAAGAAACATACGATAAATCAGAAATGGGGGAAATGGGGCTAATTTCACGGAAAGACTGGTTGGGTCGTTACAGCTACAAAGTCTTAAGTCTTAAGAATTTCATAAAGGGGAATAAGAAAATACTCCTACGTAAGTGTGTGTGTGTGTGTGTATATATATGAAAATTGTTTTATTTGTATATTACATAGTATCATTTTTTGACAAAGAACTTGTTCGGTAAACGTGGCTTCGCTATTGTAGTCTAATTTGATGGTGATCGAGTTTACCCGCCGAATTCAACCCATGTAGCTATGACTGTGTCCCAGATGTCTTAACGCAAATCCAAGCGCGATTCCTATTATTACGAAGCTAAGAATTAAAGCATATACCATGTTTACCATATTAGATCTAGCACTTGGAGGACTATATACTTTGATCTTGGCCTGTCCTAGCTGAATATAGGGCATATATATATATATATATATATATATGCAAGTGTTTTATGTCTTAGGTCATTTTCACTCTCAAGATTGTGTCAAATGTGATTGAATGAGTGTTTGACCCAAGATTTATATCTAGGTTTAAACTATTTGATTTTCTAATAGAATAGAGTTAATTTTAGCCAATATTAATATCCAAAAGATTGTTTAACTGATTTTTTGGCAAAGTGTCATAAGTTCCATTTTCTTACCAATAAATGTATAACAGTAGACAATATTCAACGGCCCAAGAACAAAGAGAATAACATTAGAGAGTAATAAATAATATATATGGCATTTATGTACATAAATTCAAGTGAGATAACCGAAAAGGGGTGGGATAATGTGATATTCTTCTTGACAATGATAAATGATTGATGAACCGTTGAATATTCAGATTCTCCTTGGATCGTGGGAGAGAAGTTAGACAGAGATTTGGAGAAAATGTATATTTATGTATGTAATAAAGCAAGAATCTTCAGAGAATGTCAATATGTTGTTCTTTACAATGAGTGTTTAATCCCCCCTATAAATACATATCTTTTTATTTATAAAGGCATACGGGCCACAAAAACCCTATTAATATAGATGAGATAAATATCCCCTAGAATATTATCTATAATATCTTCTCTCAAAAACTAGTCGTTACTACCCTTTTAAAAGGAGTGCTCGTCCTCATCCCACTACTGAATCAACTCAACCTCGTTTTCATCCTTCGTCGGATCACTTCGACCTCGTCTCGTCCTTTGTTGAAAACATATCGATGATGTGTGCCAGCGTTCAAAGGTTCTCTTAATAGTGACTTGTCCCACACCGATGGGCCGCGACGGGCACCCTGTACCTTACTAAATCGAGTATCAATATAACGTATCTTTTCATGTCATACTATCATAGATAACTGAGCCGGAAGGCGTCCATGAGATAAGTAGAATACAACATTTGATACCAACTTATACATAAGACATACGGGCCTATAAGATCAAAATAACCACTCGTACACTGAACATAGGCTGACAAGGCCATACAATCTTTTACGTACATGACATATTTCTACAAGCCTCTAAGAATACATAATTTTCATAAAGGTCGGGACAGAGTCCCGCCATTCCAAACAATACACGTCTAAATCATACTAACCAAACAAGCAACTCCGAAGCAAATGGAGTGCATCAACATCTTCCGCGGAGTTGATAGCCTACTTGGAGGGTTCTCGACCTGTTTATCGAGACCTTTGGGCATGAAACGTAGCATCCCCAGGAAAAAGGAACGTCAGTACAAATAATGTACCGAGTATGTAAGGCACATAAATAAGTACATAACAGACATGGAAGATATATAGAATAAATGACTCAACCTGTAAGTCTGGATAACTCCGTAATTCATGAAATAGTTGTAGTGTCATGTATATGCGTATGAATGTCATGTCGTGCATAGGTACATGTTTCATAACATCATCAGGCCTCTAAGGGCATCCCATCATATAATCTCGATCACTGTGGGCAAATCATCAACGTATACCAGTTGATCAGGTGGTGGTGCGTACATAATTCCATCTGGTCATGGGTCAATGTACATGTATAAATGCATGAAATGCATAAGAAATACGTTAATAAGATTTTCTTGCAATGCCATAAAAATCAATATGCCTTTCGGATAAACTTTATCAAATACGTATTTTTCTGAGACCCACGAACAGAAGATATAATAATAATTCACATGGGGAATCAAGAATATAGGCATTCCTAGTATTTCTATGAATAGAGTCATTTATGTAAGTTGCATATTTTGCTCGGTTTATTTGTATCGTATGGATCATGCCAAAAGAAAGAAGGGATAGCCTTAACATGCCTGAAGTAGAGAAAAATTTGTATGACGTTCTTGAAAAAGGTTTCATCGTACTTAGAACCGCAAAATCTCGTTGTTATTACGCAGTGTAATTTCATATGAATTTCTTTACTTAATTAAGAATTGATGTTGCTATTGTGACATGAAGTCTGATATGACTTCAAAAATCTCCTCCAAATGAATTGACATCACTTTAATATAATTTGTAAAGATGACTAACCTAACTTTATTTCTACGTGTTTTAATGGCAAGGTGTATTGTCCAAGTGTCTTTATAAATTAGTAGCCTAAGTCAATAGTCACTAGGACTTTCCCCTTTGCTACCACGTGGGAGGCTTTATCCTTATCCAAAAAATTTACACTAGTTATTAATTAATTAGGTAATGTCCCATTACCCAATAATTAATGAATTACCCACATAATTGAGAATTATTTTCACTTACTTAAAATACTAATCACTTTTCACATACCTTATATACCTTATTATCATGGTCATGTGGTACCTCGTATGGCACTAGTTCATAAATATCGAGTATTTTAACTCGGGCCGTATTTTATCCCAACATGCCAAACTTGGACGAAAATTCATTTTCTTTGACTTGCTTCCCCTCTCACCTTCACGAATTTACTTAGTAATTTTTGAAATAGCATAATGCTTAAAATATCAAAATAATCCCATCCCCAAACTTATGTCGATTAACTTACGATGAAACTTTAACATACGAAAATGCGGGATGTAACATCATTCCAACCTTTGGAACATTCGTCCTCGAATATTGACTGGTGGTCTTATCATTTTCATAGCCTATGTCTTCCGAATACTTTATGACTTTCCTTTCCATCTAGGCAATTGTTCTGTGATTAAATCCAAAAGCCAGGGCATTCCCCCCTTTAGGCCTCTTTCTCACATCACGACTTATGGTCGGAATCCTTCCAGTCTCGTAACTGTTGCTACCTTCTATCATGCAGCCTGTACGACTATGAACTTGTAAGTGCGCTTATCATCTCTTCTCTCCTTTTTCCTCCAGCTTTTAGCCAATTTCTAGGCCTTACTTTGTAAACATTTACAGATCTTACTAAGATGTCCCTCCGGGTATCTATAGGTATACTGTAAATAACTAGGATAATTACTAGCCTATACACTTAGTCCCTCTGCTTGTTGAGGTCGTCTTCGTGGGTGATATTGTGCTATAATTCCATATATCTTGACGTTATTTACCCTACTTGCTTGTTTGTTGGATGCTAATTAGTGCGACAATTGAGCTTAATAAAGTTTATTTTACGTGTAGGAATGCTTGGACATGAAATGGAGAAAGTTGCACGAAATGGTACCTCAAAGCTACAGAATGGAAAAATAAAAGAAGACGTGCAAGGCAATGAAAAGTCACGACCTTAGACAGTGCAAGGCTTTCTCCAGGGTATTATCATTGGCACCTCAGATAGCGTCTCGCGGGGTAATGTTGGCCCCTCTGATGGTGCCTCGCGGAGTAATGTTGGTGCCTTAGACAATACCCCATGCCGATGATGCTGATCCGAGCCACTTTTATTTTCTCATTATGTTTGGACGTGTAGACTTTGGCCCCACGATATAAATACCTCTTTAAGTTAGTTTTTTAAGAAGAGGGACATTATTGGAGAAGCAAAAGACTACAGAACACTCTAGAACACAAATCACAAGAGTTTTTCTATCCATTCTTCCTTAATATGTAGTTTAATGTTGTTAAATATTACTATGATTGTTTATACAATTATGAGTAGCTAAACTTTCTCATCTAGGATTTGATGGAACCTTTTGGAGGATGAATTCTTGTTACGTTTTAATATAAACCATTGAATATCCCTACTTGTTCAACTATGTGTTTACTGTTGTTGATTGAATGACCATAAATTGACTGTGCTTATTTATTATGTACTCCTTGAGAAAGAGTGCATATTTAGGTTGTTGTCGAACAACGTCACTCCCAAGGTAAATGAGAGATCAATATGGTGGGTTTTAAAGCAGGATAGAGATAACAAAGCTTTGACGTGATCATAGTGAGCGGTTCAAAAGTGCGAGCTAGAATAATTTGAGAGAATATGACTAGTACATTATTGTAGTTGCTCGATAGAGGATTACGATAAGTCGAGTGCTCATGATCAGTAGAGAAAACTTAGGCGAAATTGTAGGAGACATAGCAGGAAGGATTCCGACAATTGGAAAAATAATAACTTTGGGATGTTCTAATCTTGTCTCCAACCCTTAGATCCCTAGTTGTTAATTTACTACTTTAATTTGTTAGTTAATTAGTTAGACATAAGAATATTAATATTTATAACTTATGTAATTGTTTGAGATTGTCTTTTTAGTGATATTGAACAATTATAGTGAAACCTTAGTTCTCTAAGGGACTCGACTTCGGACTTTTAGACCGATTAGATTTGCAGCGGCCGGTTAACCCTTTCAGGACTAGAGTTGGCGTGATCATATTTTGGCGACATTTTCGGGGAGCTAATGGTGTATTTATAGGTGTAAATATTGATAGGGTTCAAGTTTGATCATTAATTTTATTTTATTTTATTTATGATATGAGAAATATGACATCTTGGAATTATGGGAGCTTGGATGTTAATGGTCCTACTTTTGATCCTTCTAATGCTTATTGTGAAGGAAACCACCCATGGTAAAATTATCAAAATATTCTTGAGAGCGAGTTATGTGCACCAACTCAATCTTATGTGTGGAATCTGTGTGATATGTGTGGTAGTCAAGATGGTCACTTTCATGGTTGTACTTATATTTCTTATCCTCCCCCCATCCCTCATTATGATGGTTCTACTTGTGAAATTAATAGGAACAAAGAACTTGGGGATGCGGACCTTAAGGAGATCAAGGATATGTTAAAGTGCCTTCTAAAACAAAATAATGAGAAACAACTGCAAATAGAAAGGCAAGAGGCAACTATTCGCAACTTGGAGGCTCAAGTGAGTCAAGTGGTTGAATATTTTAATGCTCTACAAGCCAATATTGGGGATAATAGCCAAGAAGAGCGTGAATTACAGGTGCTAATGGAAGAGGTCAGAGTAGAACATCAACGACATAGGAAACTACAATTTGAGGATGTCGATGTTAAAGACATGAGATTAGAGTTAGCCAAGGACATTGAGGATATAAACTTTATTGACTCTAGTATTGTCACGACCCAAAATTCCCACCGCCGGAACTGTGATGGTGCATAACATCACACTTGCCAGGCAAGCCAACATTAGAGGTTATCTAGTGTAACGACCCAAAATCCCACACAGGTCGTGATGGCGCTCAACACCGGAGTCAGGCAAGCCAACAGTTGTTTACTAGTGAGATTTTTCTTATTAACATACCAATCCCACATATTTCCAAAAGTTTTAAACTTAGCTCATCTAAATAAAAGCGGAAACATTTACCAATTTAGATACATACAGCCAAAATGATCGTGATCCAATATATATACAGTCCCAAAATAAGAATCCACTAAGTGAGTGCCAGGAACTAGTGTCACAAGTCAATAGGCGAACTAGTAGAATATACAAAAGATGATACAAGATGTACTGCTGTCTGAAAGGATGTAGACAGAAATAAACAAAAGATAACTCCATAGAACAGTTGAGAATCGCCAAGGGAGGCAGCTCACCGTGGAGTCAAGTCCAGAATATATATGTCAAGCTTCGGTCGGATAACCAGAAACACCAGCCCCAGAACATGTACAATTAAGTACAGAAGTGCAGCATGAATACATAAATATATATGTACCCAGTGAGTATCCCACCTAACCTCGAAGAGGTAGTGACGAGAGGTCGACATGACACTCACTAAGGTCCAACAGTATAATTTAATAGAATGTAATAAAAACAGTAGGCATGTAAGGACAGTGAAGAAACAAGTATATATGTAAGATACTGAAATCCAAGAAGAATACTGAGGATAAATAAAACAATTACCACTCACCTTTTCCCAAATCTCTGTCAGATCAATTTCATGAAATTTAATAACAAATAAATCATACCCATGCAAGGTAAGGACAACCGGCCGGAGTCATATGATAATCACGCCCGTGCACTGCCGAGGATCGAACGGCCTGTACCAAAAGTGCACCTCTCAACCTCTCTATGCACTACCGAGGATCGATCGGCCCGTCCCAAAAGTGCATCTCTCAACCTCTCTATGCACTGCCGAGGATCGAACGCCTCGTACCAAAAGTGCGTCTCTCAATCTCTCTATGCACTGTCGAGGATCGATCGTCTCGTCCCAAAAGTAAATCTCTCAATCTCTCTACGCACTGTCGAGGATCGATCGGCTCGTCCCAAAAGTGTGTCTCTCATAAGAGTGGGGGAAATCACACTCCGCTCGCGGAATACAAATTGTGAAGCGGTCATATGCACATACATCATTACTTTTTAAAAGAGAATACCTTTCCATGAACAATTTCTTACAAGTTTTTCTCAAATTTCATAACTTCGGGAACGTAAGCAACATGAAATATTAATTCAACACCCATATAGTTCATACCAAGTAGAACAAAAGGCATGATGTGGTCCTAACTACCCGGACATAATAGTAATAGTCGCTACGTACGGACTCTCGTCACTTTACACGTATGTAGCCCCCCACAAATTATCACATATAGCATTCAAATCACCTAGGGGGACAATTCCCCCTTACAAAGTTAGAAAGGAGACTCACCTCGTGTCGAATCTACCCCTCGGACCAAGGATGCACCCGAATCTCCAAACTCTACACCCGAGGACTCGCAACTAGCCAAATACGGTATAATGACATCAATGCATGCTCAAAGTAGGGAAATTATCCTAATTTTGTAATAATTCAACATTCTTGAGAAATTCCCAAAATCCAACCCCGGGCCCGCACGCTCGGATTCCAATAATTCTCGAAGGGAGCACTCACCCAAAGCCTAAGGATCATTAATATACGATTCTTACTTGATTTCATAGCAAATTCACGAGAAAATTCTCAAATTATCACAAGCTCTAGAATACTACCCAATTCTTGATTTTTTTCACTAATTTAAGTAGTTAATTAAGCTAGAAATCCATGCATGAAGCTAAGATTAGAGTAGATTTTACTTACCTTAAATGACCAGGTGGTTAGCCCCTCAACAATGGTGGAAATCGCCCCAAGGAAGAAGAAGAAGAAGATGAGAAAATGTGTTAAGACCCGTGTATAAAACCACACTGTCTGGACAGTGTTTTCGTACCTGCAGCTCGAGGACCGCACGTGCGAGCAAAGGCCCACACCTGCGGAAATGGACTGGGGAGCCTGGTCCCGCACCTGGAGTGCAGACCGCACCTGCGGCTCCGCTCCTGCGAGAATTGGCCAGACCACTGGGGGTCGAACCTGCGATGATGGGGACCGCAGAAGCGGTCCCGCACCTGCGACTGGGCAACCGCACCTATGGTCACACTAGAAAAGGTGCACCAGCAGCTATTTTAGCTGTTTTTTAGCCCCGTTAGTTGCCAGGGAGGCACCTGGGCCCATCCGAGCCCTAGTCCAAATATACCAACGAGTCCCAAATCATAATACGGACTCGCTCGAGCCTTCGGAACACCCAAAATAACGCTAAAACCCAAAATCACACCTCCAAACCCCAAGAACCAAACTTAGGAACTTTAAGTTTTCTAGACTTCGCTAACAACGCGCCGAACCGACCTATACAACTCGGAATGACACCAAATTTTGCAAGCAAGTCATAATTAACATAACAGAACTATTCCTGATCTCAAAATCCGTTCGGACCTCGATAACAAAAAAACACGTCCCAAACCAAAATAGGAACTTAAGGAACTTCTTATTTCAATATTGGGCGCCGAAATGCCCCTAGGTCATCAGAAACCCATTCCGAACATACGCCCAGGCCCAGAATCATCACACGAAGCTACCGAAACCGACGAAACTCGATTTTGAGGTCGTTTTACCCAAAATTTTGGACCGAAGCCAAACTTGGCCTTAAAGGCCAACCTTAAGGAACCAATTGTTCCTATAGCACTCTAAACACCTCCGAATCCCGGACCACCAGTACCCGCAAGTCATAAATCATAAAAAAACGCTATGGGAAGTTTCATTTAGGGGAACGGGGTCTGATAACACAAAACGACTGGTCGGGTCGTTACTTCTAGCCAATTCTTTCCATTTTTAGTGATTGCCAGTAAATAAGCAAAATAAAATGAAATAAACGTGAAGCTGTATAGATATCAATTTCATTTACATGCTACTTCTACCCAGAATCCGGAGTCACAATTCACGAACATACTAAGATTTTCTACAAACATTTGTCCGAAATAAATTTACAATTGTTTGTGAAGTAAAGTAAAACAGCAAGTATAGAAGTGTAGAATGGGACACCCGGGCCTGCGGACGCCAACGGGACTACCTTGGGTCTCCTAGCTGTATAATCTACAGCCAACCTCTCGATCAACCACTACCTGCTCCAAAATTTGCACAAGAAGTGCAGAGTGCAGTATCAGTACAACCGACCCCATGAATTGGTAAGTGCCGAGCCTAACCTCAACGAAGGTGTGACGAGGCTACAGCGGGACCCTCACATTATAAGCTGCATATAGTGAATAAGACAGAAAAGAAAGCAGAATAATGTAAAAGTAGTAACTTGCAAGAAACAAATACATAACCCAACGGGTCTCATTAGTGTTCAGCTATAACAATTCCTTAAGTGAAATGCAAAACTATCGGACAACTTACACAGCCAAAGAAAGAACATAACATAAACCGTGGTGGCGCGCAACCCGATCCCAACGTACATATCACAATCCACCCTTATTCCTTCTTAATATCATAAATAACAAAATATATATAAAATGTCGTTGCGTGCAACACGATCCCACTATATAATAATAAACACAATCACGATTCACCCTTATATCACCACATTTCACCCTTATTACACTTGATGCAGCGTGCAACCCAATCCCACTGTATAATAGCAATTCACCCTTATTCCTACTCAATATATCACCCTTATTTTACCTGTTGCAGCGTGCAACCCGATCCCACCATATTTATATTAATTACACAGGAAATATAGAAGTTCCACAAATTAACACAAGACCCTTCTCAATATTTAATCTTCAGAACAAGGTAAATGGAAACCTTATACTCAATAAAACTCTGCACAGGTAATACTACACATCAAGACCAATCCAGAATATCACTAAAACCCAAATAAGAACAGTTTAAGCAAATAATAGGGAACAAGGAAACTACGGCACAACAATTATCTTCAACAAGGAGAAACAATATTAACATGTAGCAATTAGACGTAGAAATAAAAGTAGGCATGTAACAATCAAAGCAGGGGAGAAACAATATAAAGAGAACGGAAAGCAACAGGCAAACAGATAAATTGGCGACGCATAAGTACTCATCACCTCACATATACGCCGCTCACATGATTTTTCATATAACAATTATGGTAAAGATTCCTAATCCCTCAAGTCAAGGTGAGACACAACACTTACCTCGATTCTCAGGCCACTCACTGCTCAATTACCGCTTTTCCTCTAGATTCCACCTCCAAACCACTCGTATCTAGCCATAATTAACTTAATAACACCAAATATTGCTAAATAAATCAATTACAATGCATAAATTTAGGTTTTCCAAACTTTTCCCAAAAGGTCAAAAATCGACCCTAGGTCCGCTTGGTCAAAACTCAAAGTTCGGACCAAAACCATTCACCCATTCACTCCCGAGCCCGAATACGCAATTAGTTTTTGAATCCGACCCCAAATTGAGGTCAAAATTCCAATTTCCCAAAAATCTCTAATTCTACCCCAAACCCCCCAATTCTACCATGAACACCCTAGATTTTAGGTTGAAATTTCATGAAATGCAATAGGTAATTGAAAGAAAATGGTTTAGAATCACTTACCAACACTTTGGGGAAGAAATTATCTTTTAAAAATCGCCCCTAGGTCTTCTAGCTTTTATATTTTGAAAGAATGGCTTAAGTCCCGTTTTGGGACTGTTTTATGAACTGGGCGACAGTGTTCATCGTGTTCGCGCAAACAGTCGCGTTCGCGAAGAGCAGGGCCTGAGTGGCCTACGCGATCGCGAGTATGTCATGAACCAAAATCCATTAAGGTCGTGATGGCGTCGGACATCACTGCCGGGCAAGCTAATCATTTAAATAGTTAATAAAATCTTTATTTTTTAAAATTCTTGAAGTCACTCCTTTTTCATTTACTTAAATAATAATTAGCAAACTTCTACTGAGAAATCAACAATATCTTTGGCAAATTTAAATAGTAGAGATATCACATAATTTCCCCAGAACCCGGTGTCACAAGTGCATGAGCAAATATCTAAGAATTATACATGTACTACAATACTTGTCCGGAAAACAAACTGGACAAGGAATTTAAAATAAATACAATACATCTGAGGAAGACTCTGTCGGTTGCGGGTCGTCTCCGGATGGTGCAGCTCGTCTAAGTCTCCAAGTCAGTCACATCACTGCGTCAAGAAGGGACACTATCTATGAATGTACATGTGCAATAAAAATGCACAGCAAGTGTAGCATGAGTACGAAAACAACGTGTACTCAGTAAGTTTCCCGCCTAACCTCGAAGAAGTAGTGACGAGAGATCGGTTTTGATACTTACTAGAGGTCCAACAATATCAAGTGCGCTAAAGAAATGAATTAATATGAAGAAATGTGAATACATAAAACATATAAGTATAGATTTTGTGGTACAATTTCACTCTTTACGATTTACTCAACTCTACTAGCAAGTTCCCTCCGTAACTGAAGCATATAAATAAATATAGTGGATTTCATCAAAGAGGTTGTCATAATCCTAATCAGGGGAAAATCCCTCAGATGAACTGGCTTTCTGCCAAATATTTCGCACGATTCCATGAGGATAATTTAGATATAGGAAATGCCGAGGCGTACGGCCCGATCCAACATAAAAGTAAATTGTGCACTGACGAAGGGTCGAACGGCGCGAACCATAGATGCATCGATTAATCTATCGTGGCGTACGGCCCGCTCCCATGAGAGTGTGGTACATAAATCCTGCCTAGGCGAACGGCCCGATCCCATAAGAGTGTGGTAGGAGGACTTACCCCGCTCGCGAATCATACATGCGACGCGGCTACACATAGTTTTCTCGAGTTATAAAAGTATTCTTCCATTTCTTTTCAAAACATGATCTTTCAGTGAAAGCTTTCAAGGTTTCCATTTTTATTACAATTTTCGATTCCTTTCAAAAATATTTAATAAGTATGCTCAAACAATCCTCTTCACAACGCAAACAATAACACAAATAAAGTATAATAACAACAAAGCATGATGTAAGCCTAAAACTACCCGGACATAGGCATAACTAGTAGCTACGACTCTCGTCACTACGTGCATACGTAGTCCCCACAAATAGTAGCACATATTTAATTAGTTCACATATGGGGACAATTCGCCCTCACAAGGTTAGAAAGGAGACTTCCCTTGCTCCGAAGATTCATAACCGGCCTCCAAGCCCTTCCGATGACTCAAATTGATGCACAACGCCCCAAAACTATCCAAATAACAGGCAAACCAATGAAAATATACTCCAATACTTACAACAATTCAATTCATATAAATTCCTAACTCCGATCGGAAAGTTGACCAAATTGCCCTCTGGCCCACGCGTCCGGATTCCGAAATTTCTCGAAGATAAACTTTACCCATAGCCTTACTAACTCAAATATACAATTTACTCTAATTTCATGCTCAAATTCGTGGTCAAAATCCAAGAATGCAAATTCTAGGTTTTTTCTTCAAAATTCCCAACTTTTTCAAAATTTTCATGTTCAAATCCATGTATAAACCTTGTATTTAACTTGGAATGAGTATAAACAACTTACCTTGATATAGATGACGAAAATCCCCACTTGAAGCTCTCCAAAAATCGCCCAACCAAGAGTAAAATGAAGAGAAATGGCCAAGACCTCGGTTATAAAAATGCACAGTGCCTCCAGTCCTTCCGCACCTGCGGTCACCTCGCTTGCACCTACGCGCCCGCAGGTGCGCCCAAATTTCCGCACCTGCGGATTCCTCCTTCCCAGCCGGGCTCCGCACCTATGCTTCTTTCTCCGCATTTGCGCCTTCCCAGGTGCAGACCCGCACCTGTTCCCCAGCCACTCCCATATCTGCGACACAAAAAGCCGCACCGCAGCTCCGAACCTTCGGCCAAAGCCTCGCAGGTGCGGTCACACCAGACACCAGCAGCTTCAGCTCCTCCTAAACTTCAAATTTGATCCATTAACCACCCGAAATCCACCCGAGACCCCCGGGACCCCTTCCAATCACATCAACCTGATCCAAAACATAATGCGGACCTGCTCGAGGCCTCAAATCACATCAAACAATGCCAAAACCATGAATCGTACACAAATTCGAGCTTAATGAACTTCAGAATTTCCAACTTCTATATTCGATGCCGAAACCTATCAAATCACGTTCGATTGACCCTAAATTTTGCACACAAGTCACATTAAACATTATGGACCTTCTCCAACTTTCAAAATCACATTCCGACCCCGATATCAAAATTTCCACTTCCGGTCGAATTTCTCAAAAACCTTCAAATTTCTATCTTTAGCCAAATGACTTCAAAATAACCTACGGACCTCCGAATTCACTTCCGATCGCGCTCCCAACTCCAGAATCACCATACGGAGCTATTCCTAGACTCGAAATCCCAAACGAACATCAATATCACTGAAATGCACTTCCACCAAGACTTATGAAGCTTCTTCTAAAATGCTAACTTCCACAATACATGTCGAAACACTCCCGGGTCATCCAAAACCCGATCAGAACATACGCCCAAGTCCGAAATCATCATACGAACCTGCTGGAACCATCAAATCCTGATTCTGAGGTCGTTTACTCAAAAATCCAATCTTAGTCAATTCTTCCAACCTAAGGCTTCTGGAATGAGAATTTTCTTTCCAAACTGACTCTAAACTTCCTGAAATTCAATTCCGACCACAACGACAAGTCATATCACCTAAAATAAATTTGCTCATGGCCTCAAATCGTTGAACGACACGCTAGAGCTCAAATCAACCGGTCGGGTCGTTATAGAGTAACTAAACATGTTCGCGAAGGTTTATCTCCCCTGACCTTCGCGTTCATGAGATGGGGTTCGTGTTCGCGTAGAGTTACTTCATCTCCCCTACCCAGCCCAGCTAAAGCTACGTGTTCGCGTGAGAAGGGTCGCGTTCGCGTATAGCAATCCCCCTAGTGGTTATCATTTGCGACCATAGTCCTGCGTTCACGTAGAGTAAAATCCTCCCCCAGCCCAGATACCCTTCGCGATCGCGTGAATGGCTTCGTGATCGCGAAGCACAATGCATCAGAACACCAGCTGCAGAAAACACACCAGATTTTTCTAAGTTTCAAAACACTTGTAGCCTATCCAATACTCACCTGAGCCCTCGGGGCTCCAAACCAAACATGCACACAAGTCCTAAAACATCAAACGGACTTGCTCGCGCGATCAAATCGCCAAAATAACACCTAGAACTACGATTTTAGCATCAAATCAAATGAAATTTTCAAGAAAGTTTTAGAATTTCTATTTTCCCAACCGAGCGTCCGAATCACGTCAAACTAACTTCGTTTGTTACCAAACTTCACATACAAGTCATAAATACTATATTAAACCTGTACCGGAATCCGAAACTAAAATACGGGCCCGGTATCAAAAATTCCAAACTTTAATAGATTTTTAAAACCATTTAAGTTTCAGACTTTTAACAAAAATTCATATCTCGAGCTAGGGACCTCGTAATTCAATTCCGGGCATACGGCCAAGTCCCATATTTCAATACGGATCCACCGGGGCCGTCAGAACACGGGTCCGGGTCCATTTACTCAAAACGTTGACCGAAATCAACTCAAATCAATTGTTAAGGCAAAAATTCTTATTTTTATCAACTTTCAACATAAAAGCTTTCCGAAAATACGTCCGAACTGCACACGCAAATCGAGGATGGTAAAAATAATATTTTTAATGCTAAAGAGCGCAGAATCGAGTTCTAAAACATAAGATGACCTTTTGGGTCATCAAAAGTACCATTGATGATGAAAGTCCCGAAGTTCATGTTGAGTGCATTGGTCCTAAATCCAAACATTATCTCACATTGTGTTTGGATGATGATATGTAAATAGATTCATCCGAGCCAATTGAAGAGTCAAGAAATGAGGAGCAAGGTGCCTACATTCTGAAATTTTTCTTGCCAAAAAGACAGGACTACATACCTCATCTAAAAGTCAAGAAGTTTAGAATAGTACAATGGTTGCTTGGGCCAATTAGATTCAGTCCACCATCCTGGAGCATAACCGAAAACTGGAAGCCAAATAGGGGATTCAATTTATAAGCTCGAAGAGGAGGCAAAAAATGGTTCACGTCGTGTCGCGATGTTAAATCATGAGCTTGTTTGTAGACAACCCAACTTTACTGTTTTCTTTTATTTTTAGTTTTTTTTTTAATTTCTTATTATTATTATTTCAAAAAAATAGACTTTTCCTGACGATGGATCTCCTAGACAATTTCTTGAGAGATTAAAGTCTAAACAAAATTACAAAAAGAAATAATTAAAAAATATAAAAATGCAAAACATGTCTTTTTATTTTTCTTAGGTAGTAATAATCCCCTGTGATTTTTCTTCATGTTTCGGTTCTTTTCCAGGGGATGTACCTTGAACCGGTTAGTAGTATTTGTTATCCTTAGAGTAAAGTACTACTTAGGAAATAAAAGAGAAGAAATGACGCGATTCACACCTTTTGAATTGTTAGATGGTTTCATACTTAGGTTTAGGCATGTGTTTCACCTTCATTTGATTTTAAATATATGATGATGCCTTGGTGAAAATGAATATAATGTTTTATGACTCCTACGTCTCATTTGCTTGACTTGTGTTCACGATGTGCTTAATGTTTAATATATCTCTTGGCTTTGTGAATACTTATTTGATTGAGAGTCGGAATATGATCGTGATTACATAGCCATGTGCCATATGTGAAGTGAGTTCTTTGTATTGTCCATTTTATTGCATTTGAGTCTTGAACTTGCCCGCAATGTGAATTGAATCGAAATCCTAGGTGTTACTCATTTTGAAAAGTGATGTTAGGATTTCTTTGTTCTTTTTTATCTTTGTTGCCTATCACAAATAAAGTCATCCCTAGTTACCCTTTAGAGACTATAAGTCGTTCTTTTGGAACCCGCATTTCAAGCCTATCTCCATTTATTCTTAATTGAATCATTTTGATCCTTAGACCTCTTAAAGAACTTGAATTGTAAAGACAGCACTAGAAAGAAGTAATGAGAAACTTGGGTAGCTTTTGAGTGGAACCAATAGAAGGAAAAATGTGCACTTGTATTTTAAAATAAAATTCCACTAGCGGTAAGGCAAAAATACAAAGAATAAATAAATAAATAAAGTTTTCTTATTTTTTCTAGTAGATGTGATATGAAGTAGTGCGTAAAGATGGAAGGAAAATATTCTGGGGTGAGCTGATTGAAGTGGATTAACGGGATGTTGCGCTTAAAGTTGAATACGTGATGTGTTAAAGTGCTTAGGAGGGTTAGCCACTATAACCAAAATATATCCTACTCATCCCTTAGCCCATATTACAACCATAAAAAAGTCCTGATTGATTTCAGACTGAGTGGGTCTATGCTAGTAGAGGTTTAAATAATGGGCAAGCCTATGTTACCTTTTGCATGCATGTTACTTCTTTGAGAGAGTGAGTGATTTCTCTTCATATGTACGAGTCCTTACAATATATTCAATCATGTGATTTGGATGTGTGGACTGCTTATTCTTTTGTTTTATTGTGAGGGTACATGGTTTTACAAAGGATAGGTAACATTATTAGACTTCTCTATTATATTAAGTATTCAAGCCTCAGGTGCATTATGACATTGAGTTAGTTTCCGAGGTTAGGGTTGTTATAATCGTGTTTTCCTGTGTTGAACATTTGGAAATTGGGCATAAGTACGGGAAGTGTATTTTTACCGCATATGCTAGAGCTTAAATGTTTCTATCAACCATGGTCATAGGTGTAGTTTGTTATGAATGTGTGGCTTATTGGGTCCTTGAAAAGGAAATGTTTAGTTTGTTGACTCGAGGGAGAGCAACATTTAAGTGTGGGGTGTTGATGTCGTGCCATAATTTCATATATTTTTACGTTATTTACCCTACTTTCTTATAGTTTGGATGCTAATTTTGCAATAATTGAGGTTAATAGAGTTTAATTTACGTGTAGGAATGCTTGGACATGAAGTGGAGAAAAGTTGCACGAAATGGTACCTCAAAACTACAAAATGGAGCAATAAAAGAAGATGTGCAAGGAAATGAAAAGTCACGGCTGTAGACAGTTCAAGGCTTTGTCCAAGGCATTGTCATTGGAGCCTCTGATAGCGCATTGCGGGGTAATGTTGGACCCTTTGATGGCCTTGCAGAGTAATGTTGGTGCCTCTGACGATGCCCCGCTCTGACAATTCTTTAACAAGCTACTTTTATTTACTCATTATTTTTGGACGTGTATATTTTGGTTTCGCGATATAAATACCTCTTAAAGTTAGTTTTTGAAGAAGAGGGACATTATTGGAGAGGCAAAAGACTACGGAACACTCTGGAGCACGAATCACAAAGAGTTTTTCTCTCCGTTCTTCTTTAATCTATAGTTTAATGCTTTTGAATATTACTATGATTGTATATACAATTATGAGTAGCTAAACTATCTCATCTAGGGTTTGATGGAACCTTTCGGAGGATGAATTCTTGTTACGTTTTAATATAATTTTGCCTTTGAATATCTCTACTTGTTCAACTACGAGTTTATTGTTGTTGATTGAATGGCCATAAATTGGTTGTGCCTATTTATTATGTATTGCTTGAGAAAGATTACATATTTAGGTTGTTTTCGAACAAAGTCACTCCCAAGGTATATGAGAGATTAATACGGCGGGTTTAAAAGCGGGATAGAGTTAACGAAGCTTTGACGTGATCATAGTGAGCGGTTAAAAAATGTGCGCTAGCGTAATTCGAGAGAATATGAATAGTACATTATGGTAGTTTCTTTAGGGAGAATTACTATAAGTTGAGTGCTCATGATCAGTAGAGAAAACCTAGGCAAAATTATAGGAGACGTAGCGGGAAGGATTCCAATAATTGGGAAAATCATAACTTTAGGCTTTTCTAATCTTGTCTCCAACCCTTAGTATCCCTAGTTGTTAATTTACTACTTTAATTTGTTAGTTAATTAGTTATACATAATAATCTTAATATTTATAACTTTGGAATTGTTCGAGATTGTCTTTTTAGTGATATTGAACAGTTATAGTAAAACCTTAGTTCTCTATGGGATTAGACTTCGAACTTTTAGACTGGATTATATTTGTAGCGATTGCTTATCCTTTTTAGTAATAGAATTGGGCGATGAATGCAATGAGAAGATAATAGCATTCATGGCTGTCTTTTTAGTTGAGTTCGTTGAATAGAGAACAGCGATCATGATCACTGTGACTAACATGCGACGTGGCTCTTTATGGGCCGCATATTTTAAACCCTTCAATTTTTTGGGTGATTTTTTGGAACCATATGGTCCAAGAGAAGGAGTGACGTCATGATGTCATGAGTCATGATGATGTCATGAGTCATGATGATGTCGATTCCCGACGCATGGCGTCAATTTAAGTGTGACCTTTGATTGGTTCTATCGCTTCGATTTTGGTACCAATAATGATGAACTATTTCAGATTTGGTGCCTCAATCTTTATAAATAAGGATTGTTTCTTCATTATTCAAACATTACTTCCTTTGATACTATCTTTGCTCTCATGAACTCTATTTCTTCTCTTGAATCTTCTTTATCTTTTGAGCTTTAACTTTCTTTCATACTCCCATTTTCCTTCATAACCATGTCTAACCTTTCTTCTAATGTTGATGAAGAGAATCACGTCGTCCCTTTGGATGTTGTGTTCCCTGATCACGGGGAGGACATCATTGTCGTTGCAGAAGATGAATCTCTTCCTTCAGTGGAGGAGATCATCCCTCGCAACCCTGAGTCTAGTTCCGACCTTCAACGGTTGCCGGAAGCGGCACCCAGAAAATTTCTATCATCAATGGTGCCTAAGCAATTGGTTGTATTCAAAGCAAACTTTAGCCTTCCCAACCACGTTGAAATGATCTGCTGATGAGGACGAAGTGCACGTTCACCGTCCTGGGTATTATTCTCTATACGCCTACCCATTTACTATTGGCTATTCGTTCCCCCTTCTCTCGCTGGTGAAGGACTTTTGCCACCATTATGGAGTTTTCCCTGCTCAGCTCGCCCCTTATGTTTATAAGGTCAAGAAGATGCTATCCAAATTTTGTTGAGCTAGTTGGAGTCGAAGTGATAGTGTCGCACTTGGTGCATCTATTCGCACCTTGGTTCTACAGAGAGACGATGTTGAACCTTCGTCACCGTGGAGGCAAATTTTTGGTGGTGAAGATGGATGACAAGGGTAGTCGCCAATTCTGGCTTGACTACTTCTATGTTAAGACCGAGACCATTGTGGATAATGTCGACGATTTCCCTAAGGCCTGGAATCATACACGTAAGTGTTCGAGTTTCTTTTATTACCTTTTGAAGCACTTCGTCTATTTTGAATTGGTCGAATAATTCTTCTTTTCATGCAGTCAATAACCATCCTCCTCCTCTGGCGATACGTATCACTAACTGCGCCAGGCAGGTTCTTCCCCACGCCGCAGGGATTTGTGACTGGCCAAACTTCTTTCAGAAGTTCAGAACGGCCCTACCTTTGATAGTTAACTTTTTTCTTCAGTCCTTGATCAATTTTTCATATTGGTCTGCATCATTATGAACCTCTATACTTCTTCTTCAGGTCCAGTTAGGGTTCTTCCAGAAGGAGTAGGGCGCCCGTGCCTACATTTAGGAGGAGAAAGGTTGTAATGCCTTCTGTCTCTACCCCCATCGCGGCTACTGCGGCTTCTGCGTCCACCCTTATCCCAACTGATGCAGCTTTTGTATCCGCTTCTGTTGCAACTACCGCACCCGATCCTTAACTTGTTGAGGATGATGATAAAGTCACCCCATGATAAGGACCTAAGGACCTACAAGAGGAAGAATGTGGACGTCAGGGGGAGTTCCTGTGGTCATCGATTCAGTGGAGGATGACTTCACTCTTCAGGAGATGGTGCCGATACACATTGGAGATGATGTTTGGGTGACCTACGAGCCCCTTACCAGAAGAGGCGAAGGTGGGGGTACTGGTGTGTCCCGAGGGGGAGATGGTTCTGGAGAGGATACTTAACGACGGCTCCATGACTGCAAGGTAGGAGGAGGATTCATCTTCCAGGCCGGCAGGGATGCTTCTCTAGCAGTCAGGACAAAGAAAAAAACATCATCGATAAGGGCGATGAGTCGGGTTCTGATATGGACCCTAACGATCTTAGGATGATCGATTAAGGGCTCACCCAAATCTAGGTGAGGATGGAGGGAGGTTCTAGGACCATCACTATCCCAATGGATCGTGATTTGTGGAAAAATACCGAGAAGGTTGTCCCTACTCTCGGTCCTCTTTGCTTCAACGTCAAGGGTGTGACCCTCAAGGAGATAACTGACAGTACCCTGTCAAATAACATTGATAGTCTCGCTCTCAGGATAAGTATGGTTGTTGTTTGTTCTTTCCCTTTTTCCTTAACTTGTTTTTAAGTTCTAACTTTTGCCTTTTCTTTTATTCGCAAACGACCATTATGGAAATTTGGAGTGCTTGGAGGGAGAAGAGACGTAAAGAAATTTACGTAAAGTTGAAAGGTAAATACGACGAGTACCATGGAAAGTACCAAGACCTTCAAAGGCGGTTTCGTGGGGAGGGCTACGTGCTGACCTTGAGAGAAGAATTGAAGAAGAAAGACGAGGAGGTGATAGCGGCCGTGGAGAGGTTAAATGTCCTCGAGGGATCGTTGAGGAGAAAATAAGAAGAGCTCAAGCTAAGTAAGGGCGTGGAGGCCCAGTGCAACGACCATCAAGCTCAGTTGGTTCAATTGCGAAACTAGTTGGACAGATGTCAGCTCACATCGACACTCTCAGGGGGGAGGTCGCTGAGAAGAAATAGTTGCTCGAGCAGGGGGAGTCTTCCCGACTAGATGCTTAGAGAAAAATTGGAATTCTCGAGCTGGCGAATAGGACCCTCCGTTCTGAGTGGGATATGATTTGTCAACTGCTAGGGCTAAGGACGACTGACTTGAGGAGATGATTGGGGAGGTGGACAAGGAAAACTCTGAGATGCATGATCGAGTTGTTGCTCTTGAGGCCGAGAAGGCCCAACTACTTGCACGACCCACGTTGCCTAATGCTTCTGAGTGTCCTAGCATTCCATGGTAGCTATACGAGGAGTGGATCCTAGGGATGGGCATTCGGCATTTCGGTTCGGTAATTAAGAATTTCGGTTCGGTATTTTGTATTCGGTTTATCATTTGTGTATACCAAATACCATACCAAAGTATTTCGGTACAGTTCAGTATTTATTATTTTGGTTTAGTACAGTTTCGGTTTAATATTCGCTAATATATGGAGGCTCCAATGACAAACTAACAGAATAGCTACTGAAGGTTTTCAACTCTCCTCCAATATTTTGTTCCTTCTCTTTGTATGGTTGTTATCTCACAATCACTATATTTTAAAGAATCAAAGTTAATGTTCCTAAGCCAAATGCTTACCCACATAGGTTCGTTCAGAAACTGCTGAAGTTATATGTGAGGTACATATTTTATTTCTTATTCAGTTGCCATTTTTTAACTATCAAGAAAATAGATTCAATGTTTTGCTTTCTGTCTTGGTAATTGGTAGTGACTTTGAGTGAGATTTGGTGTTTCCTTGTAATTTTGTGTGATAATCTCTTTTAATGGTAGCTTCGGTATGATGTGACACAACTTTACAAATTTCATAAGAAAAAGGAGGTCGACATTGTTGTGGACCTCAGGCGTTTGGTTCCTCAAAGAAAGAAAGAAAGATCTATGTAGTATAAATAATAGAGAGTACGCAGATACGATGCATGTCAAATTAAGTACACACCCATTTCTTAACTGGAGAAGGTTTCTCACATCATTACAAGTAACAGAACACAAATATACTAAAAAAGCAATTAGTCCACAACTACTAAAAAACTACAAATATACTGCGTCAAAGTTTTATTAACCAGAACCAAAATGAAGTAAAGTACCTGAAGAAGATTTTGACTACTCCCAAAGGGCACAATGCCTTAGAGTTGGTATATTAGCAGCCGATCTCTTTCTGTATTTGGTCTTCGTTTGCCCGGAATTTGTGAAACTATCGAAATGCTAATGATAAACCCTAAATTGGAATGAATTTCTGAGGATTGAGGAGTGAATTCCTTTATTCGTGAGCATCGTGACTGATACTGCTAGTGGTGCCTAATGTAGTATAATGCTAATACCCTAATTGAATAGAGAGTGGGCTTGGGCTTTGGGCAGTTGGGCTTGGGCGCTGGAGACCTAGAGTGGGCAGTGGGATGAAATATATTAAAAGTTTGTGGATTGGGGTGCTTGGCAGAGGTCCAACTTAAAAAAAAAGGCTTTAAAAATTCGGTAATTCGGTATTTCAGTATACCAAAATTTCAAGATCCTAATACCGAGGACCGTACCGTAATACAGAAATACCAAAAATATGATACCGAATTAGACCGAAATACCAAAATACTGAAACCGAAATACCGAATTAATTTGTTCCGGTTCGAAATTCAATTTTTCGAATTTTATGCCCACCCCTAGTGGATCCGTGCTGAAGCTCGGTTGGATGTTCTCCGTGATTTTTTCACGATCCAAACTGGAGGATCATGACTAGCACCCGGGCCATACTTATCGAGAACCAACGTACATTTTATCTAACCTTCCTTATTATGTTTAAGGGCCGACGAGATCAATAAAAATGGTAGATATGGATCATGAATAACCAACAATGAACGATAATGGCATGAACATACATAACATGGGATGACAAGACTGCCAAGAAACTACATATAACGTACGAACTACTACGCTGCCATGAAAGACTATACAACAAAATCAGCCGACAAGGCATACCAAACTATACACGAGTCGACACCTGTCTATGAGCCTCTAAAAGAGCATAAGTGCTGCAACATTTCCAGAACAGGGCTCCGACATACCCATAATGTCTATAAAAAATGCATATCAAGACCACGGCAAGTCCGAAGAAGGGATCTCGCCAATAACCGCTAAACTGGGAAGCCTACTATGGTGGGGGAGTTGCGTCTACCTATCTATCAGGACCTGCAGCACGACATGCAGTGTCCACAAACAAAAAGGACATCAGTACGAATAAAGTACTGAGTATGTAAGGCAGGGAAAGCATAAGTAAGAACAGTAATGTAAACAGGGATAGAGAATATATAACCTCTAACATCTGGGTACCTCTGAGGGCTACTGACATGAAATACGTGATACATACATATATATACATAACTTTTAAAACGTACACCTCTGTGGGCAACATCATCATAATATCATACCCGGTCGTAATAGGCTCAGTAAAACGTACCCGGCCACGTGGAGCTCGGTAAAATCCAACTGATTTGTGGTTGCACAATTGGTGTCGTACCTAGCCGACTATAGCGTGGCTCGGTAGAGTAAAATATATATATATATATATATATATATATATATATATATATATATGTGTGTGTGTGTGTGTGTGTGTGTGTATGTGTGTGTGTGTGTGTGTGTGTGTGTATAATGCATGTAGGACTCATTGGAATCATATTCTGAACCATTTGGAGTGACGTAAGGTCAATATTCTCCGTACACGTTATTAGGTTTAACTATTCATCAAGAATATTATAAGAATCAGGAAGTACCAACATAATTGATAACATAAGAATAAGATAAGCAACCTCAACATCAATTTTTACATAAGAAGGGAAACAATGTAAGTACTGCTAGCTTCTAAGAGTAGAGTATCTTTGGAAGCTCGTTCATTGCATTATGTACAATCGGAGTCGTGCAAAAGAAGGAAATGGATAGCCTCACATACCTTTTATATATACTTCCCAACCTCAAGTTATGCAAATGTCACAACTCCTTAGTCTACAATAAGAGAGATGACACTATCATTATCGTTTAAGCGTCGTAACTATTATATATCGACCACAACCTATTTTATGATGAAATGGACAGAACCTCACCTATATATATGAATTCACACAAGTCAAAACAATCACCAAACATCCCAAACAACATCAATAATAATCATATTGATCCTCCCAAAACAGTCCACCAACCAACAACATTACTACCAAGCCTTTCAATATATATTTCACAAGTTCTAGCTTCAATGACTTAGCTACAACTTAGAAACTCTTAAATACATGTAGATTAAGAGTTTCCTTACCTTTAAATATAAATAAAAACTCCAATTTGACCTTAATTGTCCACGAAATAAAAACTCCAAGGAAGCGAAACTAGCAATCAATTAGGGGTTTTCGGCATAAGAATCACTTTAGAAGACTTGAAATCACCTAGGGTTGATATTAAAAACTTGAGGGAGTATTTAAAGAACATAAACCACTTAAAAAAACCTCCCACACTATCTGTAACAACACATAAATCATCAACAACTAGAAGAACAAGAAACTTACTAGCGCCGCGGGATTTCTGACACTTGAGTTGTGTTGTTTGCCCTTTGTTTTAGTCTTGGATCATGAGAGAAACTTGAGAGAGTATTATTAGGGTTATAAGGTCTGATTATACTGAAAAATAATGACTAAATACGGGGTTGAGGCATCTTATATATATCAATATGTTTTAAACCGCCTATGCGGGTCCCATAGAGAGCTGCTTGGTGCACTATCATGAAAATGCGATTATCTCTATACTCCGAGATTGTATCGACAAATGGTTTAATGCGTTCGAAACTAGACTCGTAGATCTTCAATTTGGTGGGCAGATAACCTTGTAATTCCAAGTAAATTGGGAGAAGAGCTTAGTAATATTTGACCCAAAGTTTAAGTAAAATGATGAACATAAGTTGTAATAACTTTTGTCGACTTTTGTTTCATAACTCGTTTGAATTCAAGACTTATGATACGGATATTATATGATTCAAATACCTTAAAACACGACCTCTTGAGAATATTAATAACCTCTAGATTTAACCAAAAATACGGGTTACAACATCCTTGATTCCTTTAACTTTTAATACTTGTTAACCACCCTTGTACACCCTTATATAATTTAAGAGCAATATGATTAACTTCTTATCATCTCAAGATAATCTCTTCTCATATTTACGTCAAATAACTTATGGCATGAACCAACGTACGTGAATATGGGTTTTAACACCCTCCCCCCTCAGGTCCATTCGTCCTCGAATGTAAGGGTTTATGGGGAGTCTAACTCATCGTGGATTCCAACGGAAATTTCCGGCCGAGTTTCCCTATAAAATGGACACTAGCCAAACTTGCAAGCAGTTAAAACCAACGTGTAGTCACACAAGGCTATACCAAGCATTATGGATATGTACATTATCTGTATATCACCATTTTGTATTAAGGAAGAGTATTCTCAAGCTACTACTTACCTCATAGAGCCATTTCACCTTCTAATGCATTCTGCGTCCCCCCGGCATCCTCGTTATCTTGAATCTGGAACAAGTAAGGGTATTTAGACTTCATCTCCTCTTCTGCTTCCCATGTCATTTCTTCCATGTTCTTGTTCCTCCATAATACTTTGATGGAAGCTACATCCTTTGTTCTCATCTTGCGGACTAGTCGATCTAATATATCCATTGGCATTTCTTCATATGATAGATCCTCTGTAACTTGTACATCTTTGATAGGGATGACCCGAGAAGGGTCTCCAATACATTTCCTCAACATAGATACATGGAATACCGGGTGGACAGATTCCAATTCGGATGGCAATTCTAACTCATAAGCAACTTGTCCAATTCGTCGAAGAATTCTGTACAGACCGATATACCGTGGACTCAGCTTACCCTTCTTCCCAAAACGCATAACACCCTTCATCAGCGAGATCCTTAGGAAAACCCAATCACCAACCTCAAAATCCAGATCACGACGTTGGACATCGAAATAAGACTTTTTCCTGCTTTGCACCGTCCTCAGCCGCTCTTGTATCAGTTTCACCTTCTCAATGGCTTGGTGAATCAAATATGGCCCATATAGTTCTGTTTCACCGATTTCGAACCATCCAAGTGGTGATCTATATCTCCTCCCGTATGGTGCCTCGTACAGGGCCATGTTAATACTGGAATGGTAGCTATTATTGTATGCAAATTCTACGAGTGGAAGATGGTCATCCCAGTTCCCCTTGAAATCTAGAACACATGCTCGTAGCGTATCTTCAAGTGTCTGAATGGTATGTATAGCCTGCCCGTCAGTCTGTGGATGCAATGCAGTACTGAGATTCACTTGTGTTCATAAACCCTTTTTAAAAGACCTCCAAAAGTTAGCCGCAAATTGCGCTCCTCGGTCTGATATACCGGCACACCATGAAGCGTAACAATCTCCTTTATATACAACTTTGCATAATCTTCAGCTGTGTAAGTTGTCTTAACTGGAAAAAAATGGGCACATTTTGTAAGTCGATCAACTATCACCCAGATGGAGTCAAAATTATGATAAGAGCGAGGTAATCCAATAATGAAGTCCATATTAATCACCTCCCATTTCCAGGTCGGAATCTCTATATTCTGAAGCAATCCACTGGGTTTCTGATGTTCGATTTTTACTTGTTGACAATTAGGACACTGGGCTACAAATTCTGCGATAGACTTCTTCATGTTATCCCACCAATATTTCTCCTTAACATCATGATAAATCTTTGTCGATCCGGGATGGATGGAATATTGGGATTGATGAATCTCAATCATAATCTTCTCTCTCAACCCTGCCACATTAGGCACACATAATCGGCCCTGGTATCTCAGTGCCCCATCTATTCTGATCTCAAAAGCCGCAATTTTACACTGTTGAATGCTCTCTCTCAATCGTACTAAGGTAGGATCTTCATATTGCTGTGTTTTTACCTCGGCTACCAAATATGATTGTGATGCATTCTGTATAGTAACACCTCCGTCATCAGAGTGTAACAATCTGATTCTCATATTGTCTAGATGATGAAGCTCTTTAGTCAACCCCTGTCTACCTGCCTCAATGTGTACTGAGCTTACCATTGACTTACGATTGAGACTGTCTTCCACAACATTGGCTTTACCGGTATGGTACAATATCTCAACATCGTAATCTTTCAGTAATTCAATCCACCTCTGTTGCCTCAAATTCAACTCCTTCTTCTTGAAGATGTATTGTAAACACTTGTGATCTGTGTAGATGTCAACATGGACGTTGTATAAGTAGTGCCGCCATATCTTCAAAGCATATACTACTGCAGCCAATTCCAAATCATGGGTCGGGTAATTCTTTTCATTCTTCGTCAATTGTCTTGATCCATAAGCAATCACCTTCCCATGTTGCATCAATACGCTCCCCAAACCGATACCTGAGGCATCAAAATATACCGCATAACCTTATGTTCCTTCTGGGAGAGGGAGCATTGGCGCAGTTGTCAATCGATTCTTTAACTCCTGAAAACTTCGTTCACAAGCGTCAGACCACTGGAACTTTGTAGTTTTTTGTGTTAACTTAGTCAATGGTGTTGATATAGAGGAAAACCCTCCTACAAATTTCCTATAATATCCTGCTAGCCCCAGGAAGCTGCGGATTTCTGATGGTGTTGTAGGTCTCGGCCAATTCTTTACTGCATCGATCTTTTGAGTGTCGACACTAATACCCTCGTCAGATATCACATGGCCAAGGAATGCTACTGAGTTCAACCAGAATTCACATTTGGAGAGCTTAGCATATAACTTACGATCCTGAAGCGTCTATAATACTATCCGCAAGTGACCTGCATGTTCGGCCTCCGAACAAGAATACACCAAAATGTCATCAATGAATACGATCACAAACACATCAAGATAGGGCTTGAATACAGTACTCATGAGATCCATAAAAGCTATTGGGGCATTTGTTAGCCCGAATGACATCACCAAGAACTCAAAGTGCCCATATCTTGTCTGAAGGCCGTCTTTGTAGGGGTGTTCATAAAAACCTGAAAAATCGAACCAAATCGAAAACTGAACCAACCGACCAAAAAAACTGATACATTTTAGGTTTGGTTTGGTTTTGGTTTTGAATTTTAAAAATCGATCAAATTTGGTTTGGTTTTGATTTCAATCAAAAAATAACCGAAAAAAAGCGAACCAAACCGACTATAAAAGTAGCTATTTAAATTTATTATTACACTTATATATATATAAAGTTTCCAAAATTTTATGGTATATATTAGTCATTTATATTTTTAGTCTAGTTCTTTGCTATTTAATAATCTAATTCCTTGCCTTTACATTCTAGTTTGATTGGTAATTTTCTTTCGCTAAGTATAAAAAAATTTATTTCATGCTAAAAATAAATCGATTTTCAATTGAGTACTTAAATTATTCATCACTATCTTATTCAATTATCATCAACATATCTTGTTAAATAATAAATTTCTCAAAGAGAAATTGATTTGATAGTGTTATGTTAAAAATGTAGTCACCGGAATATGCGTTTGGTGTCCCATATTTAAAAAAAAAATCGATAAATAACCGAAAAAACTGAAAAAACGACAAAAACCGAATCGATAAAAAATCGACCTAATTGGTTTGGATTGGTTCCAATATTTGAAAAACTAACTTACTTGGTTTGGTTTCTTTTTTGGGAAAAACCAACCCAAACCGAACCATGAACACCCCTAGTCTTAGGAATGTCCTTCTCCTTAACCTTCACTGATGATACTTTAAACGTAAGTCAATCTTGGAGAAATGCTTGGCACCCTGGAGTAGGTCAAATAGGTCGTCAATCCTTAGAAGTGGATACTTGTTATTTATAGTAAACTTATTCAATTGTCGATAATCGACACACATCCTTAACGACCCGTCTTTCTTCCACACGAACAGGACTGGCGCACCCCAAGGTGAAGTACTAGGACTAATGAAGCCCTTATACAGTAAGTCCTTCAACTTCGCCTTCAACCCTCGCAACTCTGTCGGGGCCATCCTGTATGGAGGAACAGATATGGGTTGAGTGTCAGGAAACACATTAATGATAAACTCAATCTCCCTTTCAGGAAGAAGGCCTGAGAGTTCATCTGGGAAAACATCTAGAAATTCATTGACCACGAGGATTGATTGTAGAGTAGGCGGCTTCGCCTCCGCATCCCTAACGCGAACAAGATGATAAATGTAACTTTTTGAGATCATGTTCCTTGCCTTAAGATAGGAAATAAACCTACCTTTCAGCGTAGCAATATTCCCCTTCCATTCGATGATGGGTTCATCAGGAAATTGAAACCTAACCATCTGCGTACGACAATCAACATTTGCATAGCATGAGGCCAACCATTCCATTCCCATTATCACATCGAAATCAACCATTTCTAATTCAAATAAATTCGCCGAGGTTTGACGACTACAAATCATCACTATGCAACCTCTATATACCCTTCTGGAAATCACAGAATCTCCTATCGGAGTAGATATCGCAAGTGGTTTACTTATCAATTCAGGTTCAACGCCAAACTTATTAGCCACAAAGGGTGTAACATATGATAATGTAGATCCTGGATAAATCAACGCATATACATTGTAAGAAAACATAGACAATATACCTGTAACAACATCCAGAGATGACTCGAGATCATGTCGACCTACTAGAGCATAGGTTCGATTTTGAGCACCACTCGAACTCGGCACTGCACCTCTACCTCTACCACGACTTGTCGACTGCTGAAAACCCCCGTGCTGGAGGTTGAACTAATGAGGAAGAACCAGACACAGATCCAGTCGGCTGAGCCATACCACCACCTTCTCTGTTAGGACAATCCTGCATCATATGGCCAGGCTGTCCGCAATAATAGCACACATCAGGACCTCGACGGCACAGTACAAAGTAGGCCTTGCCGCACTGGTCACAACGGGGTGTTGGGGATCTCATCTTACTAGTATCCCTATGATATTGCGAGCCTGATGCTCGCGAACTCTGAATTGGACTAGAATAAGTAAATCGATCATACCGAGGCCTCTGAGACTGTGGAGGAGCACTAGCTACAGGTGGCTCTGAACTCCTCGAAGACTGGGGCCTGACACTGCCTCTGAAGTCATGAGAATACCCTAGAAATCTCTCCCTCTTATGCTGGCCCCTATTCTACTCCCTATCTGCCCTTTGCTGGCGCTTACAATCCTCTAGGGTCTGGGCATAACCCTGAATACAGGAAATATATATGCCCTCCACCAAGGAGTTTGTCGTGCACTCATTTATCAGATGTGGTCCCAACTCATTCACGAACATATGCACCCTATCACTCATCTCGGACACCATATGGGGAGCATACCTTGCTAAATAATCAAACTGCATACTATACTATCGCACACTCATATTACCTTGTCTAAGGTTCAGGAACTTATCAGCTCTAGCTCGTCATATCTCAAATGGCAATAGTGATGAAGAAAGGCCTTAGAAAATTCTTTCCACACAGCAGGAGGGGCGTTCGGACCCCTGGATCTCACCCAACTATCATACCAAAAAATTGCTAAATACCGTAACCGATAAGAAGCCAACTCTACTGCCTATGTCTCAGTAGAATGCATAACCTGCAGTGTACGATGAACTTGATCAATAAAATTTTGCGGGTCCTCCTTGGGGTCTGATCCGGTAAACAGTGGAGGTTCTAGATTAATAAAATCACGAACTCTCGTACTAGCCGGTTTATCAATAGCACCGGTATTCTGCCTCTTAGCCTGAGCAGCTACCAAGCTAGTCAACAACTACACCGCACTTTGCATATCCTGTTTTGTAGTGCCAGACGGAGGAACTGCTGGTGCTGGGTGCCTCCTAATATCCTCTGGAGGAGACGGAGTAGATGAGGTATGAGACGGCATCTCACTCTGAGCCACACTTTGGCCTGCTCTGGCTTGAGGCACCTGGCTGGTACCCTCTCTCGTAGTTGTATCAAGTCGTCTACTAATTGCTTGCTTCCTAGTCAAAGGCATTGCTGAAAGAAAACAAGGTTAATATTAGAGACGAACACTAAAGACTCAACTCTACGCACGATCTAGATTCAGGAAGAATGTAACAACCCTAGATGTGATGTAGTCTCCTGATTATAAATGTAGCGTGCTACACATCCATAATCAAGACTCTACTAGACACGGCTCATAGACAACCCCTAGGACAGACTTGCTCTGATACCAAGTTTGTCACAAGCCAAACTGGAGGATCATGACTAGCACCCAAGCCATACTTGTCGAGAATCAACGTACATTTTATCCAACCTTCCTTATTATCTTTAAAGGCCGACGAGATCAATATAAATGGTAGATATGGATCATAAAAAACCAAAGATGAACGATAATGGCATGAACATACATAACATGGGATGACAAGACTGCCAAGAAACTACATATAAGGTACGAGATACCACGCTGCCATGAAAGACTATACAACAAAATCAGTCGACAAGGCATACCAAACTATACATGAGTTGACACTTATCTATGAGCCTCTAAAGGAGCATAAGTGCTGCAACATTTCCGGAACAGGGCTCCGACATACCCATAATGTCTATAAAAAATGCATATCAAGACCACGGCAAGTCCGAAGAAGGGATCTCGCCAATAACCGCTAAACTGGGAAGCCTACTATGGTGGGGGAGTTGCGTCTACCTGTCTATCATGACCTGCAGCACGACATGCAGTGTCCACAAACAAAAAGGACATCAGTACAAATAAAGTACTGAGTATGTAAGGCAGGGAAAGCATAAGTAAGAACAGTAATGTAAACAGGGATAGAAAATATATAACCTCTAACATCTGGGTACCTCTGAGGGGTACTAACATGAAATACATGATACATACATACATATACATAAATTTTAAAACATACGCCTCTGTGGGCAACATCATCATAATATCGTACCCGTCCGTAATAGGCTCGATAAAACGTACTCGGCCACGTGAAGCTTGGTAAAACCCAACTGATCAGTGGTTGTACAATAGGTGCCATACCCGGCCGACTATAGCACGGCACGATATATATAAAATGCATGTAGGACTCATTGGAATCATATCAGAACCTTCCGGAGTGACGTAAGGTCGATATTCTCCGTACACGTTATTAGGAATAACTCTTCATCAAGAATCTTATAAGAATCAGTAAGTACCTACAACATTGATAACATAAGAATAAGAGAAGCAACCTCAACATCAATTGTTCCATAACAAGGGAAACAATGTAAGTACTGCTAGCTTCTAAGAGTAGAGTATCTTTGGAAGCTCGTTCATTGCATTATGTACAATCGGAGTCATGAAAAAGAAGGAAAGGGACAACCTCACATACCTTGTATATATATTTCCCAACCTCAATCTATGCAATTGTCATGACTCCTTAGTCTACAATAAGAGAAATGACATTATCAGTATCGTTTAAGCATCGTAACTATTATGTATCGACCACAACCTATTTTACAATGAAATAGAAAGTATCTCCCCTATATATATGACTTCACACAAGTCAAAACAATCACCAAACAGACCAAACAACATCAATAATAATCATATTGATCCTCCCAAAACAGTCCACCAACCAACAACATTACCACCAAGCCTTTCGATATATATTTCACAAGTTCTAGCTTCAATGACTTAGATACAACTTAGAAAATCTTAAGTACATGTATAGTAAGAGGCTAGTTACCTTTAAAGAGAAATAAGAACTCCAATTTGACCTTAATTTTCAACGAAATAAAAACTCCAAGGAAGCGAAACTTGCAATCAATTAGGGGTTTTCGGCACTAGAATCACTTTAGAAGACTTGAAATCACCTAGGTTTGATATTAAAAACTTGAGGGAGTATTTACATAACATAAACCACTTAAAAAAACCTCCCACACGAGCTGGAACAACACATAAATCAGCAACAACTAGAAGAACAAGAAACTTACTAGCGCCACGGGATTTTCGACACTTGATTTGTGTTGTTTGCCCGTTGTTTTAGTCTTGGACCATGAGAGAAGCTTGAGAGAGTGTTTTTAGGGTTCTAAGGTCTGAATATACTGAAAAATAATGACTAAAAATGGGGTTGAGGCATCTTATATATATATATATATCAATATGTTTTAAACCGCCTATGTGGGCCCCATAGAGAGCTGCTTGGCGCACTATCGCAAAAATACGAATATCTCTATACTCCGAGAGTGTATCGACGAACAGTTTAATGAGTTGGAAAGTAGACTCATAGATATTAAATTTGGTGGGTAGATAACCCCGTAATTCCAAGTAAATTGGGAGAAAATCTTAGTAACATTTGACCTAAAGTTTAAGTAAAATTATGAACATAAGTTGCGATAACTTTTGTCGACTTTTGTTTCATAACTCGTTTGACTTCAAGACCTATGATACGGATATTATATGATTCAAATACCTTAAAACACGACCTCTTGAGAATAATAATCACCTCTAGGTTTACCCAAAAATACGGGTTACAACATCCTTGATTCGTTTAACTTCTAATACTTGTTAACCACCCTTATACACCCTTGTATCATTTAAGACCAATAGGATTAACTTTTTATCATCTCAATATAATCTCTTCTCAAATTTACGTTGAATAACTTATGGCATGAACTAACATACGTGAATATGGGTTGTAACAGATTGAATATGCCAGGCTCTATTTCTGAAACGGCCCTCGAGGATGATCGAGTCAAAGCTCGTGAGGCTCGGCTCGCTTGTGATTATCATCCTACTATGCCCCAACCTAGTTTCGAGAAGGATGAGGAACAGGGTGTAGACCGGATCGTGGAAGGTGTTTGGTATGACTCCACTTATGGTCAGGCGAGGATGGAGAGGGCGTCGAAGGTCGGGATGGTGATGGACACTAGTTTTCGTTTAAACTTCTTGTCTATTTTTTTGTTGGTGTCTTTGAGCGCTTTTTGCAAAAACTCTCCTTTTGAATATCAAAGTTATCTTTTGTTTTATACACACCTTTTTCATTCTTGCATTTTGTTTCTGTACTTACATGTTTTGCTTATTTATTCCTTTTGTTGTTATCCTCTAGGTGGTCGTAGCCTTTGGGCCGAATAGCCATATTGGCCCTTTTAAGTAAGTCGAGTATGTTTCTTAGTTGAGATATGGCCAAGGTTCTATAGGTGTTTTTCGATTTGATTGAACGCACCTTTAAGTTGAAATGAGGTTGAGGGCTGATAGGTGTTGTTCGAACTAGTCAGATATTCCTTTAAGTTAAGTCGAGGCCAAGGACCGGTAGGTGTTATTTGAGCTTGGTCAAACTTAAGCATTCATTGATTTGAGGCCGAGGTTCGGTAGGTGTTGTTCGAGCGTGGTCAAACTTAACCATTTATTAAGTCATGTTTGAGGGCTTCTAGGTGTTGTTCGAGCTTGGTCGAACTTAACCATTCATTAAGTCGTGGCCAAGGGCCGACAGGTGTTGTTTGAGCTTGGTCAAACTTAACCATTCATCAAGTCATGATCGAGGGCAAGTAGGTGTTGTTCGAGCTTGGTCGAACTTAACCATTCCTTAAGTCATGCGCGATGGCTACTAGGTGTTATTCGAGCTTGGTCGAACTTAACCATTCATTAAGTTGTGGTCGAGGGCCGATAGGTATTGTTCGAGCTTGGTTGAACTTAACCATTCATCAAGTCATGATCGAGGTCCAGTAGGTGTTGTTTGAACTCGGTCAAATTTAACCATTCATTAAGTCGTGGTCGAGAGCTGATAGGTGTTGTTCAATCTTGCTTGAATTTTACCATAAATCAAGTCATGGACGAGGGTCGGTAGGTGTTGTTCGAGCTTGGTCAAACTTAACCATTCGTTAAGTCGTGGCTGAGGGCCGATAAGTGTTGCTCGAGCTTGGTCGAACTTAACCGTTTATTAGATCAGTTTTGATAAACGTGAATTTCTGTTACTTTTGCATCGTTGCTCAGATTACATTATTTTTCCCTTGGGCAATTTTTGGATAAAGTTACAAGTTTTGGAGTTGGCTGGCGTTCTAGTCCCAGTCCCAGTATATCTAGTCCCTTCATTGTTCGACTTGGAGAATCTTGAGGAGTCGGACAATGAAAAATCTTTCTATTTCGTATACTTCAACTCGAAGTGTCCCACTCGTCGCCTCGTTAAAAAGCTCTTTGAGAAAATTATATTGGGACAAAACTCAAGTCAGGGAAATATGAGTACGACTTAAAATGCATTTCTTAGTTTTTTTAGTTGAAGCACTTGAGGTGGATGATATTCCAATTGTTCGACAGGGTTTTCCTTTCATGGTTTCTAGTTGGAATGAACCTTTATTTTCTTTGCCTATAATTTTGTATGGCCCATCCTAGTTGGTTCCCAACTTACCTTCTCGTGGATCCCTCTTTGCTTGGGTTTTGGATTTGAGTATGTAGTCCCCGATCTTGAGCGATCAGACCTTTGCCTTTGTGTTGTAGTGATGCTCTGCCTGTTGTTTTTGAGCGAATATCCTTATGTACTCCATATATATTCCCTCATCGACCTCATCGAGATCTTGTCTCCTACTCTCATCATTTTTGGTGCCGCTTTCATAGGATTACCTCATGTTGGGTTCTCCGACCTCGATTGGTGTAATTGCTTCTGTTCCGTAGGCTAGGGCATAAGGTGTCTCTCATGTGCTCATCTTTGGGGTGGTTCTGTGCGCCCATATTACTTCTGGGAGTATTTTCGGCCACAGTCTCTTAACTTCTTCGAGTTCTTATTAATGATGTTCAGTGTGGACTTATTGGAGGATTCCGCTTGCCCATTGCCAGCTGAGTGATAAGGAGTTGAAAGTATCCTCTTAATGTGCCATTTTGCGAAGAACTCAGTGGTTTTTCTTCCTGTGAACTGGAGCCCTTTTTCGCAGCTTACCTCTTTGGGTAGGCTAAATCGGCGGATGATATTTTCCATATGAAGGTGATTATCTCTTGTTCATGCACTTGGGCGAATGCTCATGCTTTCACCCATTTAGAGAAATAGTAAGTTAAAACTAAAAGGAATTTTACGTCACCTCGTCCTGGTGGAAGTGGTCCCATGATGTCCATTCCTTATTTAATGAAGGCCACGTGGAAGTGACGGAGTGGAGGTGCTCGCATGCTTGGTGAATTAACGGAGCATATTTTTGGCATTGCTCGCATTTATTCACAAATCCTAGGGCGTCTTTTTTCATGGTGGCCCAATAATACTCGGCCCGTATGAGGCCCCTGAGGTGCTCGATCACCGGAGTGATTGCCGAAATAACCTTCATGGACTTCCACGAGTATGCGTTGGGTTTGGTTCTGGCCTAAGCATTTTGCAAAGGGACGACCATACATTTTCTTCTATAAGTCTTTATGAAGAGGTTGTATCTAGCAACTTGCATTCTCAGCTTTTTGGCTTCCTGTCGTTTGGGAGGGTGCCATCCTACAAATAGTTTATAATGCAATTATGCCAGTCCCAAGTAAGATTTACATATTTACCTCGATATGGTCCAAAGCTGAGTTGAGGAAGTAAATTACACTATTATTCCCAGGGGTTACACTTTTTGTGGCGAAAACCAACTTGGCGAGTCTGTCTGCTTCGACGTTCTGATTTCGTGGAATTTGGTCGAGCTGGCATTCACTGAAAATGGTTAACAATCTGCAGATATCAGCCTAATATTTCTGCAATCTCTGCTTTTTTATTTGGAAAGTCCCAATAACCTGGTTGACTACGAGCTGAGAATCGCAACGAAGCTTTAATTGCTTCACTCCGTACTTGAGTGACAGTCTTAATCCTGCAATTACGACCTCATACTCATCATCGTTATTAGTCATGTCCGGACACCTTATGGATTGGCGAATTATCTCACTAGTGGAGACCTCCAGTATGAGTCCCAGCCCGGACCCGCACGCTTTGGATGCGCCATCGGTGTGCAGGACCCAAAGGTTCTATGTATGAAGAGAAGCTTGTGTGGCTTCATTTTTAGCCTCCTGCACTACTTTTGTACTAAAGCCTGTGACTAAGTCGGCGAGTACTTACGACTTTATCGTTCTACGAAACTGAGAAGTGATGTCATGCTCAATTAACTCGATGGCCCATGTGGCCAGCCTCCACGAGAGCTCGGGCTTGTGTAATATGATTCTTAAAGGAAAATTGGTGACGACCGAGATAAGGTGGCACTGAAAATACGGTCTAAGCTTTCGTGAAGTTACAAGCAGGGCCAAGGCAAGTTTTTCATGGTGAGGATACCTTGTCTCGGCGTCGATAAATGTTTTACTAATATAATAAATTGGATATTGCGTACCTTTATTTTCTCGAACAAAGACCGCACTTACTTCTACTTTCTAGACATCGAGGTAACGAGGAGGCTTTCCCTGGGTTCAGGTTTTGAGAGAAGGATGGTGATGACAAGTATGCCTTCAGTTCTTGCAGCTCTTTTACACACTCACTCATCCACTCAAGGACGTTGTCCTTTTTGAGTACGCTGAAAAACTTGTTACATCTATCGGACGACCGCAAGATGAATTTGTCTAGGGCGGCAATTCGACCGTCCAGTCTCTGGACTTGCTTTATAGTGGTCAATAGTTATCCCATTGATAGACTTGATTTGATCTGGGTTGACCTCAATCCCTCATTGTGATACCAAGAAACCTAAAAACATTGATGAGGCTACGCCAAATGCACATTTCTCAGGTTTAATTTCATTCCGTACTTTCTTAGTATATCGAAAGCTTCTTTTAGGTGGTCGATATGATCCTCTGCCTTCACGGACTTAACCATCATGTTGTCTATATACACATTCATGGTTTTTCCGATTTGATCTTTGAACATCTTTGTGACCAACCTTTGATAGGTGGCTCCTATGTTCTTCAACCTAAAATGCATGACCCTGTAACAATATGTTCTCATGTGGGTGATGAAAGTGGTTTTATTTTGTTCCTCTTCCTCCATGAGTATTTGGTTGTAACCTAAATAGGCGTCCACGAAACTTAACAACTCGTGCCCGGCGGTTGCGTCGATGAGTAAGTCGATGTGCGGTAGTGGGAATGAATCCTTTGGCCATTCTTTGTTTAGGTCTGTGAAGTCCAGCACATCCTCTATTTCCCATTTTTCTTTTTTAATATCACCACATTGTCTATCTATTTGGGGTACTTTGCCTCCCTGATGGAGTCATTCGCTAATAACTTCTCTACTTCTTCGTTGACGGCCTCATTGATGGCGGGGTTGTAATTTTGTCGGACCTGCCTTATCGGGGTGTAGAAGGGGTCGAAATTCAGCTTGTTTTGGTGATTTCTCTAGGGATACCTGGAACGTCTACATGACCAAAGGCAAACAAATTTTCGTTAGCTTTTAAGAATTGACTAAATTTACTTGGTTCTCGGAGTTCGTAACCGATGTAGGCCTTTTTGCTAGGGTTGTTATGATCTAGTTAAACAGGTTTGGGGTCCTCTAGGGTTGACTCAGCGGCTTCGACCATTTCTAGGTCCATAATGGCTTCGCCTTGTGGTGACCTCGATCCTACTGATTGCTATACTTCATTTTCCTTTTCTTTCTTTTGTTGAGTTGTCGTATTGTCCATGGCGATTCAGTAGCATTCGCAGAATGTACGATGTTCCCCTCGTATGTTGAATATCCCCCAAGGTGTTGGGAATTTGATCACTTGCTATAAACTGGAGGGGACGGATCTCATGGGGTGTACCATTGTGGTCCCACGATAGCTTTGTATGCGGTGTCCTGGTCCATATTATGGAATGTCGTCTCTAGAGTTACCCTTCCAGCGAGAACGGAGAGTGTGACTTCTCCTCAAGTCCGTTCAACTGCATTGTTAAAACCGGTTAATGTGATGCAACGTGGCACTATCTTGTCCTCGAGTCTCATTTATGCGAGGACTCGGGGATGGATGATGCATGCTTAACTCCCGTCATCTATCATAATTCTATTAACATCGGTATCTAAAATTTTTAAAGTAATGACAAGTGCATCATTATGAGGGAAAGTTAAATCGTCAGCATCTGACTCATCGAAGATGATACTTTCTTCGAGTTCGTCATACGGTTCGTGAGTGATCGATCTTTTGAGCTTGTGGGTGGCGGTGAATTTGATGTCGTTGATAGAGGCATCATCGATGCCGCCAATAATCATATTGATGGTATGAGCTAGTGAAGGGGGCTTTGGCGAGCCTGGGTGTTCTCGACCCCTCGCCAAGGTGTTCATGCCTTGTCAAATTCCTTTAGGTGCCCTTATAGCAGCAAGTTTTCTACCTCTAGCATCAGGGCGATGCAGTCTTCTGTTTTGTGTCCACGTTCTTAGTGGAACTCGCACAGGGCGTCATATTTCCTTGTGTTTGGGTCCAACCTCATCTTGGGCGGCCATTTGAATTTTTTCCGAGCTTCTCTAGGGCGTAGACCATTTTTGTGGGTGATACACAAATATTGTGAGCAGATAATAAGGGGGCATACCTCGATCGTCCCTATGAGTGCATGGTCTTGGCCTAGACAGAGCATTTTCATAGTGGAAGGAGGGAGTTGGTGTCCAGAAATAAGGTTGGTGTCTCTCCCTGCCCAACCGTTACACTGGGCGGTCTCTCCTCGTACTATCTCTGCGTTCTTTCCTATGCTCAGATTGTATCGAAGTGAGCCGTCGAGTTGGTCCATTTAGGTCATCGTCATATTCTCTGACCTCGGTACAATAGGCATTATGGATCTCGTCCCAAGTGGCTGATGGATACTTCATCAATCGACTCAGAAGCTTTCGGGTCGCCCTCAAACCTTCTCTGCTTACCCATTCTGAAAATTTGCCACGGCCATTCTTTCGAAACATTTGTTAAGGTCATCCTCACCCTGTTGAATTGGGTGAGGAAGTCCCTCAGTCCCTCTCCTAGGGATTTCCTAATGGCAAATATGTTGTGTACTCTTGTTTCAGCTTTCTTGGCCCCGGCATGGGCTGTCACGAACTTATCGGCCATCTCCTCAAATGTTTCTAAAGAGTGTGTTGGTAACTGTGAATACCATGTCATTTCCCCTCCAGTGAAGGTTTCACCAAAAAAAATTCAGCAAAATGGAGGACACCTGCTCTTTGGTGAGGTCGTTGCCTTTTACAGCGGTAACGTAGTGGGTCACATAATCTTCGGGGTCGGTCGTCCCGTCATAGATTCTGAGTTATAGGGGTATCTTGAAGGTATTTATGGAATGAGGGGCCGATTCCCGTTGTATGGTTGTTCCACAAATCTGCCCGCATCTCTTTTTGGTAATAATTTAGGGGCACCTGGTATTTTGTCTACATGTTCTTGGTGTTCTTTCATTTGGTCTTTGAGTGTTTTGTTCTCATTTTCCATTTCCTCCATTATTTTTAGCACGGCTTCTAGGACGATGTCACCTGCATTGTCAGTAATAGTGTGAGTTTTACCTGGAGTCAGAGGGTCTAGTTGGCCGTTTTGTGCTGCATGGATTCTCGTGGTTTC
Source organism: Nicotiana paniculata (assembly GCA_005239505.1). Lineage (NCBI taxonomy): Eukaryota > Viridiplantae > Streptophyta > Magnoliopsida > Solanales > Solanaceae > Nicotiana > Nicotiana paniculata. The sequence goes on from ML366160.1 coordinate 48,004, forward strand.
TGCAATCGTGCATGGAGCTTGTTTACTGAGCATGCTGACTAGAGTTATAGTTAGCCATGCTTTGATGAGCTTTTTTATAGCAGGCAGCGTCCCTTCTCCTGTGGACGTGGAGGCTCCTTTCCCATTTGGTTTTGTTGTGCTGCAGAAAGGGGCAGGCGACCTCTCTCGCCTGGGGAAGGCAGTGGGTTTCACTTCTTTGTCTTGTGTTTCATAACCTTCGTTGATGGCGTTCATGGGGTTAAGGGGAACATTATTTTTTGCCCTAGTCCCGTTTCCTCGGTTACCTGTTATGAAATTTTTTGTACGCACAAAGAGGGTAGATAAACCTAGTGCTTTGTTAGATTAACAAGTCACGTGAGTTGTAGATCTAGTGAAAACTAAAAAATTGACTAAGAAAATCTCCACAAACGGCTCCAAACCGTTTGACCCAAAATTTAGATCTAGGTTTAAACAAATAGATTTTCTAATAGAATAGAGTTAATCTTAGCCAATATTAATATCCAAAATATCTTATAACTGATTGCGTTGCAAAATGTCATCAATTTCGTTCTCTTAACAATAAATGTGTAACAGTTGACAATATTCAATAGCCCAAGAACAAAGAGAATACCATTAAATAGTGATAAATTTTATATATATATATATATATATATATATATATATATANAATAAATGCAAGTGAGATAACCGAAAAGGGGCGAGATTCTGGTGATATTCTTCTGATAATGATAAATGATTGATAAGCCTTTGAATATTCGGATTCTCCTTGGATCATGGAAGAAAAGTTACACAAATTAGGAGAAAAGGTATATTTTGTACGTATGTAATAAAGCAGAATCTTCAGTGAATGTCAATATGTTGTTATTTACAATGAGTGTCCAATCCCCCCCCCACCCACCCACCCATTCTATAACTACATATCTTTCTATTTATAAAGGTACATGGGCCACAAAAATCCTAATAGTACGGATGGGAGGAACATCCCCAATATTCTCTATAATGTCTTCTCTCTAAAACTAGTTGTTACTGCCCTTTTAAAAGGAGTGCTCGTACTCGTCCCTCTGCTGAGTCAGCTCGACCTCGTTTTCATCCTTCGTTAGATCACTTCGACCTTGTTTTCGTCCTTTGTTGAAAACGTGCATATTGATGATGCGTGGCAGCCTTCGAACGTTCTCTTAATGTTGACTTGGCCCATAGATAACTAGGATAATTTTTAGCCCACACAATTATAAGCTTTTAGTTGTATCTTCTCTTCTCATTTCTCGCAAGAATGCCGGCCAATATTAGAGAATAACTAGTTATTTGAAGATGTAATTTATAATAGTTGCATTAAATCACTATATTTGCAAGAATGCCAGCCAATATTTGACTTGTTCTATTGATTAACTTGTGGTGTCTTTGAAAATTATTGGCATCATACTTTCTGTAGGTCACTAATCTAGTTGGATAGCTTCTTGGGAACACTAATTCTCCAATGTGACATATTTTCTCGCCTACTTCATGATTATTCCTTGGCCAATTATATGGAAGGCCGATCAGAAACAAACTGTAATGAGTTTTAATTTTTTTTTCGATACAATGATTAATCACTCTTATCATATATAGCTTTTGTCCATAATGTGGGATTTTCTCCCTCGTGATATAGATATCAATGTCGATATGGTTCATGGAATACGTTGCTAGAGCTTCACTTCAACATTTTTCCTGTCAATTTAACTTGTTATTTTTGTCTTCAATCGTGAAATATGCAGTGCTTCTCACGTGGGATGCTGGGAATTATCAAAAGAGACAAGGGACTTGGTGTTCGAGTTATGGGATAATGTGTTCGAAAATGGATCTTATTCACTATCTTTAATTCATTAAAGTTCTGACATTTCGCCACTTGAGAAACGAATAAATCTACACGTACGAAAATATGTTAGACAATTACTTGGGACTGGGGAGAATAAAAAGTACTGTACTATTGTGCTAAATTGCAAGTCAAGCAAGTTGAGATTCCATTTAAATTAAACAATCAACAACAGTGGCATCAGATGACAATTAATAATTCTCCAATGCCTTCACAGGATGTGAACACAAAATCAAAAAAGGAATGTATAAAATAAACTATTGACATAACAACTTTCTATCATAAGCCCTATAAATACAAGAAACTTGACACACAAAATCAAGAAATGCAAATATAGACATGTTTTGTTTTAATTTTTGCTGCGTTTTGCTTCCAACTTTGTAGCTTGTTTAAGTGCTTCTTGGGCCTCATTCTCCATCCCAAGGCTAAGAAGGGCAACAGACTGAAGGTAAAATGCAGTTGGCCACTCGGGAGATATAACCTGAGCTTGCATTGCATCCCCTAGAGCCTCTTGTGCCATGTCGCTCATTAGATAACACAAGCATCGCCTCGCGTATATGGTTGGTGACACCATGGTCCCTCCATCATTGAACTAATAAAACAAAAATTGTATTTATATAAGCCCCTCCTATCTTCTTCAAACTAAAATGTTACTATAAGATCAGCACCACAACAATATTGGATGAAATAATGAGTACAAATAGCTCGGATAGTTTAGGTGGTAAGAAATTATCAGTGTGTTGAGAGTCGTATTTCATTTTCAGCTTCTTCAGACAATTGAGAGGATATTAGCCAAGTCTTTTGGTAAAACATTTACATACGGAAGCAGAAACTGAGCAAAAATGTTAAAGGTGGACATGAGTCATTAAAAGAATGAACAATTTTAGACGGTCAGACCTGTGTATAGCACTCAATGGCAGTAATGGAATCCTTGGCTCGGAAAGCAGCATCTCCTTGCTGCTTAGAGTTCAAGGTTTCCTGCATCTGATTTGTCCACATTTGGAAAGAAAGCTGCAAACATACCAATAATCAACTTAGATAAAATCCCCAGATAACTGAATGAGTATTACACAACGAAATACCAAAAAGAAGAGCAACACATCTCTCAGTTCTTATGCCAAAACTAGCAGAATGACAAGTTCATCTTCTTCCTAATAGCATAAATTGTAGTTCATGATGTTCATACACTCTACTAGCGCCTTCGAATCGTGCATTGGGAAGACAGTTCAAATAAACACCAAGACACTATATGCACATTTGGCTAGCAAAGTATATTTGTCATAAGTTGCAATATCTGGCCCGCTATGACAGCAATTAAGACAACTGCTCTTACAGTATTCAAGAAAAACACGTTATTCATTTGGGACACCCAGAATTAAACATCTGTGTGTGTGTGGTGGTGGTGGTT
>ML366161.1:0-31594 GCA_005239505.1 Nicotiana paniculata
AAAATCACACGTTGTAATTGCGGGTGCATTTCATGCGGCGCAGTTGTAATGTGTCCAAAAATGGCAAGTGCACGTCATCGTGACTTGCTTTTAACATAAATCCATAAATATTAAAAAGCAGCTAAAAAGTAAGAAGGTTAAAAATGCACAATAGGCTAAAATATGTAAATAATCAGATAACTTAGGACAAATATTAATACTTAAGCGACCGTGCTAGAACCACGGAACTCGNTACGTAAAAAAAAATCCGGGTGGCGACTCTGAAACCAATAAATAATCCCAAATCCGAATAATGTCACTTTAATTGGAAAAACTCTCTTATTATCCTCACAGGGGTGAAAAAGGAGGTGTGACAATCTATTGATATGTTGTATTAAATTTTAATTAGCTAAATACTGAATCAATATATATTTTTTTCATTCTTTCTTATTGCTCTTCACTTAACAGTTTTTTATAAGATTTCTACATTGCTTCTTTGTTAGACTTCTTCCTTCGTGTAAAAATTACAAATTAAATGGTTGATAAAACTTCCAACTCCGCTTGTGAGTTGCTTTTAATATAATTAATGACTTTTGCAGGAGATTTCTAGTGCTTTTAGATTTCCTGAAGTTATGATATTCTCACACTACTCAACCTTTTCTAGAAAGTAAATACACTTATTAAGATCAAGCACCAAGAAGCATAAAATGTGGACAAAGATGTGTGATGGGGTTGAGTTACCTATTTGTCTAGTCTTATGTATGGTTACGCAGTCATGCTTTTAGAGTAGCTACTTACTAGCAAGAGCTATTGTTATTACTAAGTCATGATGGACGGTCATTTTGTATGATTATCTTTGTGGAAGTAATTTCAAAGGAGCAAAATTTTTGAATATGTATATTTTGAGTAATAGGCAATCTTCGATGTTATCATTTTTACCAAAAATGAAACTTTATTTTTGTGCTTATGAAATTATAGTTATTTAAAGTATATAGGAATTATATATAATTCAAAATGTTGGCCCGTACTATAACCTCATCTAGTCAATTACTTATGCATTCCTTGTGGTTGGACCATAATATTTGTCATAGTAGGGGCCAACTTTTTAAAAAGATGTTAGTCTCTAATTTCGTACACTGGATAGTTACGACTCTTTGTAACTCAAACACCGGATAATGTAAAAATAGTACGGGATAGTTAATTTTTGGTCTGATCATTCAAATAGTTAGTATTTGTAAATTCATTGAAAAATAATTACTATTTTGCCGCAACACAAAAAGTTCCAGCATAATATAGTAGAGATCGGTGCACCTGTATATGAACTTCCAGCATATTATGTTGGAATGCCAACACGCGGAAAGTTCCAGCATAATATATTGGAGATTGGAGCACCTGTGTATGAACTTTCAACATATTATGATGGACCGGTATATTATACTGGAACTCCAATATATTATGCTGGAATTTCAGTATATTATGCTGGAATATTTTCCAGATTTTGAATAGTGTTTTCGTTCAGATTTATCTTTACATGAAAAGTGATTAAATTTCGATTACTTTTGAAACTGTAGCTATTTTTGAATGAAGATCTAATCATGACAATTTATTTTTTCAACATCTAATGTGCATAATCTATCTCAATTTATTAAAATTAATAAATATGGAATTCATGTTTTTTCAACAAACAAAACTTGTTGACACATTTTCATTTATCAATTTGAGGTCATATCTAGTATTGCCTCAGTTTCCACAACTATGTTACTTAAATGGCGCTGAGTTCCCTTACGCAATGGAGAGGTTAAAATAATGAATCTTAACGCGGGTTGAACGCATCAAGTTGACTAATCCTAAACCAAATATGGAAGTAAGTACAAATAGTAGTTGTTAAAACTTAAAACTTGCAACCTGCTATATTGTCTTTACTCCAATCTACTTTTTGTCAATTCTTCTCTGTCTTTTTATTCATCTCCTATTCCGAATTTACTGAGAAGTACACAAACAACCACTCTTATTTAGGCATTATTCAACACGTCATGAAATTTTGAACTAAAAATCTTAATTTTTAATGTCTTAACAAATTGAAGTGAATAAATAAATTTTTAGTACATGTTCACTCTTTCCTAAATAGCAGCCCTTTAAACTGATTACCTAATATCATTTCTACGGAATTTACTGATGAAACTAGAATTGATCTATGATTTGCAGTTTATGGTTCTGACTACCTCTCGCTTGCCATCAAAGCCGCAACCCATTTATGTTGTAAAAATAACACGAGCTACCCAGTTTTCAGACTGGTCATTCAAAAATAGTCACCGTTTGTAAAGTCATTGAAAAATAGCTACTATTTTGCTGCAACACGGAAAGTTCCAGCATAATATACTGGAGATTAGTGCACCTGTGTATGAACTTCAAGCATAACACGCGGAAAATTCCAGCATAATATACTGGATATTGGAGCACTTGTGTATGAACTTCAAGCATATTATGCTGGACCGGTATATTATACTGGAACTCCAGTATATTATGTTGTAATTTCAGTATATTATGCTGGAGTATTTTCCAAATTTTGAACAGTATTTTCGTTTCGATTTATCTTTACATGAAAAGTGACTAAATTTCGATTACTTTTAAAACCGTAGCTATTTTTGAATGATCACTTGTAAATCTGACTATTTTTGAATTGCTCCCATTATGCTATAGGGTTCGTAGTTTATTATATAGTGTCTGAAACAAAGCTAGTATTAACTTATCATATGTGGTACATCCTGCTTTACATTAAAGGAAAAATAAATTTCTTTATTCTGAAAGTTCGAACCCGAGAGTTCTGATATTTTTTTTCCCATATTAAATTATTGAAAAGTGGTTTTGGAGCTTTTCGTCCATTCAAATTATGCCTCATATTCAACGGTATATGAATTAAAAAATCTTGGCAAAAAAGTCAGTGAATATCCCATGTGAATTTGTGATGAGAGTTTGCCAGCCAATCCCAGTCGAGTGTTCTAAATTAAACAAAACAAAAAAACCATGTGCTCCTCTTACCTTTTAGGTCAATTGCTCCAAAAGTGGCTAATATAAGAAAATATTTTCTTATACAATTATTATTATTATGATTATTATTTTTGTAACGTAAGGAAATCTTTACTTTTATTATTTATTATTTTTATAACGTCGGAAATCGAGAAAAAGTATATCACTTAATCAATACTGTTCCCTACTTCCCGGGACCCAATAGTGGGGTTATGTGAAAAAGAAGGGAATTAGAATGTAAGTACAGCACACAAATACTAATTCTTCTTTTATGATTTTCATTTCTATTTTTTTTAGTGAACATTAGTACTTCTACCATTTTAATTTATATGGCATAATTTGACTGAACGTGAAATTTAAAAATTAAAGATTTTAGTTTTTTTTTTGGTCTTAATCGCCATAACATTGTGTGACTATTGTAATTTTTTAAGGTAAAAATGTAGGGTCGGATCCAATGATTTGGTATTTCGACACGAAATATAATTTTTTATGTGAAAATACGTGAAATATCTAAACAAATATATGATGCAAACCTATAATTCTGAAAATACAATATATTTAGGGCTAAGAAGGTCACAACCTATCAAGTTAAAAATCTTAAGTTTGCCACTGATAATACAAGAATTTAAATTAATTACTTTCAAATGTAAAAGCTAATATTATTCTTAGAATAATTATGACGAATAACCAAAGGTTACGATGGGATGGATATGATATCCCCCCTTAATCAGAGATCTCAGTAAATATGAGCCTATGAGATTGGAAAATTTTTTGGTAGTGACCTTATACAGCCAAATTCGAATTAGTCGACCCTTCAATACGCTAATCGGATAACAATGGGCAAAAAGGACAGCCTGATGCACTAAGCTCTCGCTATACACGAGGTTCGAGGAAGAATCGGGGATCTGTTGGACACAATCTTACCTTATAGGCTTATATTTCTGCAGTTTTTATGTTATCTGACAATAATGGAAAATTAAAAAAATAATTATGACGAAACCATCAATCATGCAGTGAATGTAAACCCCAAAAGGTGGATATTGAGTAATAGTAGAAAAGGATAATTCAGCAGTGAATATGACTAAAAATAGTCCACTTTCTGTAGTCAGAAGTCAGCAATTAAATTGGTTTTATAAAAAATGTGTAACTTCATTATGTAGGAATCTTTTAGATCAAATCTCCAACTACTTAACTATAATTCCAAGAATTATTTTAGAGATCTGTGCATCTTGGTATTCCTCATTTTAGTGTGTAGTACCTTTATGTCATTTTCATTTCTTCCTGTCCACTACTATTCAATTATTGTCTTTCTCCTTGTCTCATTATTTTCTTGAAAAAAAAAAATTTGTGTTTTTGTCCTTTGTTTTTCACTGTATTTTTTACTACCTCACCTTATTATCTGTATAAATTCAAGAATTGTACTCATGTGATACATGTGCAAAAAAATTTTAGCCCCCCCTGTACATAATTCTTGATAAAGATCCCAGCTTTATTTTGTGCCTATTCATATTTTCTGTGTTTTGATTCAATTTATGGAGAAAATTCCCCCCTTTGTAATTTTCTTGTCATTGTTGTTTTTGGGTAGTTGTTATTGTTCCATAAATGTAGAACAATTGAGGGATAAAATTACTTATTTGCCTGGTCAACCAAAAAACGTACAATTCAATCAGTATTCAGGTTATGTTACTGTAAATGAACAAGCTGGAAGAGCATTGTTTTACTGGTTAATTGAGTCACCAATGAGTAGAAATCCTGAGAAAAGGCCACTAATTTTATGGCTAAATGGAGGGCCAGGTTGTTCTTCAGTAGCTTATGGAGCTGCTGAAGAAATCGGTCCGTTTCATATTAATTCTGATGGGAAGACACTTTACTTGAATCCTTACTCCTGGAACAATTGTATGTAGCAGTTTTTAACAACTCTGTGTTTTAAATTCTGTTATTTCTTGGATTTTTCTGATGAAGTTGTGTTATTATGGGCAGTGGCAAATTTGCTTTTTCTTGATTCACCAGCTGGGGTTGGATTTTCGTATACGAATACTTCCTCAGATTTGTATAATGGGGGTGATCAAAGAACAGGTAACGATAATTGTATAATTGAATGTTTGTATATTATGTATGTGATCGGAAACAGCCTCTCTACCTCACCAGATAGGAGTAAGGTCTACGTCACACTACCCTCCCCAGATCCCATTTGTGGGACTATACTGGGTTTTTTGTTGTTGTTTGTTGTTGTTGTTGTTGTTGTTGTTGTATATTATGTATGTGCTTTCAATGTGAGAAATCTTGAAGATTTATAGTAGTTATGTTGTTTAAGCTGAAATGTTGAACCCTGGCCTTTCCATTTTTAGCTGAAGATACGTACCAGTTTCTCGTCAAGTGGTTCGAAAGGTTTCCTCAGTACAAGCATAGAGAATTTTACATTGCTGGAGAAAGTTATGCAGGTAATTCTGACTGGTTGCTTATAAATATTTTGCCAACACCTAGTATCATCAGAGGCGGATTTAGTATTTTAAGTTCTATGAATTCAACCTTTAAATTTCATAGTATTGAACTCGTTGTATTCTTAAAATTATGGATTCAGACCTACTATTTATTGCAATTTTAGTGAATTTCTACACGTAAATTTATGTTCCGTGCCGAAAGTACTGAGTTCACATGAACCCGGTGCACGAGTGCTACATCCGCCTCTGAGTATCATAAGATACTAATTTCATTTTTCTTGTATATGTTTAGGGCATTATGTTCCACAGCTATCTCAACTTGTCTACCGAAGGAACAAAGGAATCAAGAACCCGATTATTAATTTCAAGGGCTTTATGGTAGTAGTAGTGAAAATTTTAACGTTGAATGCAATGTTAAGTTACAGTCTGTTTTAATCAAGGTCTATTTCTCTGGCTGTACTTTTTAGGTGGGGAATGCTGTTACCGATGATTACCATGACTATATTGGCACGTTCGAGTACTGGTGGACCCATGGCTTGATTTCGGATTCTACCTACAAGCTTCTCCAGATAACATGTGACAAAGGATCTTCTGAACATCCTTCCACTGATTGCACTAAAGCTCTTCTTCTTGCAGAACAAGAGCAGGGAAATATTGACCCTTATAGCATATATACTCGTCCTTGTGCTAGTACTTCATCACTTCGGCGCAACTTAAGGGGTCATTATGTGAGTCTTTTTCTTTATGTTCTCATGTCACTCCACTTCGCAGTCGCAAATGTAGGTAATTGCTGAATGTTTAACTAAGGCGGGAAAAGAATAAGAAGATATACTACTTGTGATAATATTGGTTTAATTCTGTATACACTTTCAAAACTTTAGTTTTCTAGAATGCCTAGAAAAACATTACATGCTTAAAAGAATCAAAGAGACAGATAAGTTCCTGCAATGTGAAAGATCTGGAGCTTTAGATTATATGGTTGAAAGTGTGCGTACTTAGAATTGGTATCTCAATCTGAAGTAGAACCCTCTTTCTGGTGCCTGACGTGGCAAGTGGTTAGCTTTACCAAAATTTTACATCCTTAAAGATGACTAACAAAGATCCAAAAACATAACTACCGTTTTCTTTTTCAACTTGTGAAGATTTTGAAGTTCTTAACCCTACATCAAAATATATGCATCTATCAAAGTAATGTCTCCTTATGATATAGATCCCTTTCTCAGTGGATCAATGTTTTATGCTGGTGCCAGCCAACTGTTAAGTTAAACTGGAGGATTGCATTTCTGATGGTTTGAAGGCGCTGAATGTTTTATTATCTAGGTGCTTGTATTTTCATCTGAATCTATTTGTCTGGTCACGTGTGAGAGAGAGAACGCAAGCATTAGAGTATCTTTCTTGTGCAGTAAGTAACACTGATACCTTTTTTAGTGAGACAATGCCGTAAATGACTTTAACTTTCGCCAGTATACAAGATCTTTATGTTTTCAAATGGTCTATCTTTAATATTAGGTCATAGAAAGAAAGTCTACTGTACTTTTGTAAACTTTTCTTCAGAGGAATGCCTCTTCAATATGGTTTTTGGAGGGAGAGGATTTGGTATATCATCAATTCTTGAAAACTTGCATCTTTACGTAGCACCCTCAAATAGACAGATGACTTGTGAAATAAAACCTGTGGATGTTGCTATATCATAAACATGCATCCCCATCCACTCCCTCCTTCCCCCTTCGAAAAGAAAAAGACAGAAGAAAAACTCTCAGAGTTCTTTGTGGTAAAAGCTGTCTGTCAGATTTGTGTTAGAAGCTACTAGCAGATTCCGGAGCTGTTCTTCACTTATCATCGATAACATGCTTGTTGTAGATTTCCATATACTTCTTTCCTTTTCTTTGGTGCTCCCATGCAGTAAAATCACAAATGACTTTATTTTTTAGACCTGCAAAACAAGCGCGTCATCTGCAAGGAAACCCGTCGATGCCAGCAATTTCCCTTTAAATCTCCTTTCTTGACTAGTAGTCCACCTATCTTTGTTTTTTTCTTCTAAACAAGTTCGTACTTGACTCTATTTTATTTCAAGTTACATGTTTCAGATTCTTTTTATTAAAATATGTTTTCACACTTTACCATTCGAGACTTCACCATTTGGTTGTGTACATCTGATCTTGATATTTAAGTCGTTTTGGTTATCTATTCGTTCTTGTACATTCAAGTTTTTAAACTTCTCTTCCTGTTTCAAACATGTAGCCATGGATGTCCAGAGCATATGACCCATGTACCGAGAGGTATTCTGAAGTTTATTTTAATCTCCCCGAGGTACAAAAGGCATTCCATGCTAATGTAACTAAGGTTTCCTATCCTTGGAAAGCATGCAGGTCTGTTTGAAAAACTTTGGCAGCTGAAAAGTTTCCTATCGTCAAACTTGTTGATAGATTTTAATTGGATCTTTTTTGGTTTACAGTGACATTGTTGGAAACTATTGGGCCGATTCTCCTCTGTCAATGCTTCCCATTTACCAAGAGCTAATAGCTGCTGGTCTCAGGATATGGGTATTCAGGTAAGGCTAAGTAAATCCTCCTTTCCGCAGTCTTCTTTTGCCCCTCTATTTTCATTGGTTATTAAACATCATTTACACCTTTGGAACCCTTTAATTATTTCATTAATTGGAAGTGACATGAATACTATACCATAAATTTGTCATATAGGAGCCTATACATTTATTCCCTCTTTTATCGGTGATTTATTATTGTTAGACGCAAAAATTAAATATTACTACGGAAAGTCAAGATCTCCCTATTGTATATCCAATAAACGCTATTAAATCAAGCAAAGAATGGTGTTTGTTGCTTAATTTTGAAACGTGTCTTTCTTCTGGTTCAACTTTCATAAAATTCAGTGATTACCTGTATCTCATAGAAGACATATTCACACATGTACCTATCATTAATGATTAAAGTAGTCAAGAATTTAAGCTCATAGGAAGCTAGTGTAAAGGTTAATTAGTGATCCTTGATCTAAGCGCGCTTGTTATTACTTCTCAAGAAAAAGGTGTTGAACTAGCTTGTAATCTTGAGCTGGACAGGATAACCATATGCAAAGTTTTCAAGCACAGAAATATTGTTGTTCAGACATCAGTAACTAGGTCGTCTTTAACCTTCAAATACTATGTAATCCCTATAAAGTTTACTTTAGCATCCTACTGTCTCATCCTCTTTTCTTTCTCGTGTTTTTTTTTTTCCATCGTTCGTTGTTTTCCTTGAACGTTTTGTTTTCTTTTATGTCAGAGTGAACTCTAAATAATTTAGTCATTATTGATGTATAGATAATTGTTTTAATGGACTTAGGATGAACATGTTCCTTTTTGTAAAGATAAATTATTAACGATTAAACTTGTGTTTTACATGGTTGATATTGCCTTGATAGGGCTTAGGCTGTTGTGTTGAGAGATTTGTCTGAACCAGGATCTGAACTTTGGTAGTTGTATACCAAATAAATTGTTTATGTGTCATCGTATAGAGGACTTTGGCTTCCTTGTTCCTAGATCGTGTCTGTTTGACACTCATCTCACTCTCCCTAACCAAGTTTCATGAAAGTAGGTTGTTGTATAGCAGATCCTTGGCATAACTAAACCATGTGACCAGGAGGTCACAGGTTTGAGCCGTGGAAACAGACTCTTGCAGAAATGCAGGATACGACTGTGTACAATAGACCATTATGGTCCAGCCATTCGCTGGAGCATAGCGGGAGCTTAGTGCACCAGACAGGCTGTATAGCAGATTCCTTGCTCTTCAGTCATCTCTTTTCTTTGGTTATCCCGTACTATTATTAACGGGAAAGAACTTCATCTATAAAAATCTCATATTTGAAAGAAGTACTCCTTTTCTTTGAAGAAATAGTTGGTTTTGGGCCTGTGTTCTTCTATGTGATGTTCTGATAATATTTAAGCTAAGGGTGGCTCTTCTAGCGAGGCGTACTGCATTATTTCAGTTACTCCTTTCAGGGATAAGGTTCAATATGCTAAGAAACTCAGCCCAGACCTAAGAAACATTCATTTGGCTTTTCAAATGAAAAATATCAAGTATGAAAGATGAACTTGAAACGTCTCACATTGTGTCTCCTCTTCTAACTAAGTAATAGAATAGACTGATAAGTTTGTTTCATCTAGAATCATCATCATCTAAGCATCAATTCCTCGTCACAGAAGAAAAAGGGCAGCCCGGTATACAAGGCATACTGTGTTCACGCAGGGTCGGGGGAAGGGCCGCACCTCAAAGAGTGTGATGTAGACAGTCTATCCTACTGCACGTATTAATGACTGCTTCTACGGCTCGAACCTGTGACCTATAGGCCACACTGTGACAACTTTACCGTTGTTGTAAGGCTCCCCTCCAAGACAACCCGTGCTATTTTGATAACGTCTACTTTTCAGCTTATCTTTAATCAGGACCTGATTTTCCTAAACATTTGACTTTCTTTGCAGTGGGGATACTGATTCAGTTGTTCCTGTAACCGCAACTCGATATTCTATAGATGCTTTGAAGCTTCCAACTATCACTAACTGGTACCCTTGGTATGACAATAAAAAGGTTAGTCATAATTGAGAAAATGGACATGCAAACTGTTTTCTTCTTGACAACCTTGCATCTTTTCCTCTCCTCTATCGAAAATTCATGCTTTCGTTTGTCCTTGTATTTATTCTATAAATAGGTTGGAGGATGGAGCCAAGTATACAAAGGGTTGACGCTTGTAACTGTAACAGGAGCAGGGCACGAGGTGCCACTTCATCGCCCTCGTCAAGCTTTCATTCTATTGAGATCTTTTTTGGAGAACAAACCAATGCCAAGCTAAAAACTGCAGGTTCCTCTGTCTATTTGCGAACAAACAAGTGAAAATCTGTAGAATAACCATATAATCGCGCTGTTCTTTCCCTTCGACTGGCATATTTCTGCTTGCAGCTGGAAATTATGAAGTAAAGACCGCGGGGAGATTCAAGATTGTTACACCTTAATAATGCTTTACAGTTTACATCAGTTATATCAGAATTTGCATTCATATATTGGTTTGAATTCATTGTATAGATAAAAATATTAATTCCATGTAAATGGAATTCCCAGTTGAAGACATTCATTCTTATAGGGAATACATTATAATCCTACTAGTTTGTATTGTAGCTCTTTTTTTTTGCTAGAGACAAATTTGATTCCCTCGGGGTACGGTCCTTCCCCGGACCCTGTGTAAACGCTGTAGACAAAACTATGTATTCTTTATGAGTATTATACCTTGTGGCTTAATATCGGTACCTTAGTTTGCGAAATTCCTTTCTTATATCTCTAATTCTTTTTTATGAGATTTTAGAGTTATGAGTTCCCTTAAGCATTGCCTAATAAAATTGCCACCAACATTATCTCTAGCGTAAAATTATATTGTTGCACCTTGTAGAATAAGAATGGTAAATGGCATCCTTTAATCAAATTAGATTTCAAGAAACTCTTTTGTGTTTGGTCATTATTAGAATAAACAATGTATAATAATGAGCTTATATGATTAAACATTTGGATTCCTAACAGCTACAATATCTAAATTTTGTTCATATTTTTCATTTTAGAGAAATTTTCAGAAATCACTATGTTTTACTGATTATTAGCATGCTATAATAATCATTTACTAAATTACTTCCTATAGCTATGTTATCAATTGTTATAACCTGTATACAATATGTTTTTGCTACTGCATGAATACAATAGCAAAATTCGGCGGAAAACAGGGGAATCCAGCTAAATAGAGAATGTATTCGACTGTATTCGCGAGCTGTATTCATGAATACAGTAACGAAAATTGCGTAAAAAAAAGTCTTCAGCTGTTTAAAAACGGTAAGTAAATCAATTAACGCGATAGACTCCTAATATAACTCAATAAACTCAATTATAACACAAAATTTGAATTTCCAGTTATAAAAAAGATTTTCAACCGAAAAACACCCCAAAAAACAGAGCTATCTTCGGAGATTCAATCCATCCTTTATTTTTTTAGTGGTATCTTTACAAATAGATTTATATATTAAAATTATATAATTACATTGAATACAGTTAAATACATAAAAATACATTGAATACATGAAGTATAGCAGGTCATCTATAGTGCAAAAATATATGAATACATACTGCAGATACATTTGAATACGTATATACATCTGAATACATAAATTATATTAATTAAAAAAAATATATGAATACATTCATGGAATACATTCATGTAATACAACGAGACATTGAATACAACGAAATACAACGAGATACATTGAAATACAATAAAAAAATAAGACAGTGAATACAATGACTTACATGGAAATACAACGAGATACATTGAAATACAATGAAAAAAAAAGGTGACAGAATCTTCAAGACAAAGCAGCTACTTCTTTTTTTTCTTTTGCCGTTTTATTTTCGCATTCCTTCACCTTGTCGAAATCTTCTTCTTATAATCTCGTAGAATGAATTTGAATTAGTTGGACCGTGAATTTTGAATAACGAGCAGTTAAGCAAAAAAATCACTTATCTACTTTCCATTCAAAATGGCATGAAATATGTTGGATCTTAGAGTTTTTCAACTTCAAATATTTTAGATCGTCTCATTTAGAAACCAAATGATTTTCCAATGTAATCATCACTTCAGAAAAAGAAGAAGGCATCACCGAAGAAGGGGGTTAGGGGTGACACAACAAGGAAGGGGGAAGTGGTCGCCGACCGGATCTATCGTCGGTGGAACACAACCCCTGCTAGGGTTTCTAAAATCAGGGGAGGAAAAAAACGGCGGGAAAAGAGAAGAAAGAGGAAAGAGAAAGGAGAAGAGAGGGAAGAGAGAGGGAGAGAAAAATAATATACAGCGTATTTAATGGCTTAAAGGTAGGAAGTGACCATAAATAGATATTTTGCTATAAAAATTAAAAGGTAGCTATAGGAGATAATCTTTTAAAAGAGTATTTATTTATAATAAATAAGGTATCAACCTTTACTATAGGAGGTAAAATTTTCAATTATGTTCTGTACCTATATTCCATCATCCCATTTTATATAATATTTTTTCTTTTTATTCCGTCCCAAAAAAATTATCACATTTTTATATTTTGAAACTGATTAGTCTTTATCATATACATTTACTCATAATGACACGACTAGGTCCACTTTCAAATAAATTTCCATATTTTCATAAAAACATGTGAAACTTTTACATTCCTTTTTTTATGTGCTATAACCCCTTTTTCCTCGTAAAAAAAACATTTACATTCCTTTTTTTTGTTTCTTATCCCGTGTCCAATATTCATATTGGGGCCCGATTAAATTTAAATTCGCACAAAAAAATCTCACATTAAGGGTAAAGCAAAATTTTTACTTTCATTCATTTAAAAGTGTTTTAAGTGTATTTTGCTCAAACTTAAAAAGTTTTTCCTTGTAAAAATTTGGTCAAACATTTACAACTTGTTTGGATGGTTGTTAGCCATTGTATCCTGTTGTATTGTTATCCTAAATAATTTGTTTTGATTGTTTATTTAAAATTGATTGTATTGTGTTGTTAAATCTATCGTTCCGGAACAATAAAAAGTCCCATTTTATGAAACAACGGATATGGTGTGGTGAGATTGTTTCTTATTTTTCATTCTAATTATGCCCTTACTTTATTACTCCGTAATTATATTTTACCCTTTATTTTTTTATTTTTGTAACTCTAAATCTCCAACCTATTGACCTACTTTGTTTTTGTCCATCTTCCAGAATGCCTTTCTTTTCATCCAAATCTCCGTTCATTTCTTTGTCTCTTTCCATCGTTCTATTTTTTTTTCTTTTGCTAATGATAGTTAACCTTTTTCTTTAGGTTTTTGCTCTTGTTTTCAAGCTACATAATTAGTGATAAATTAGTAGAAGAGATTTTTCTTAAATTCTTTTTATGTTTAATTCTTGATAAATTTAATATTTAATTGAGGGTATTTTAGTAACTTACCAGCTATAGTACAATATGATACAGTCACGTCAACCAACGAAAAAATTATTTAATAACAACAAATGATACAATCTATCTAACCGTTGTATTCATAAAATGATACAATATAATACAATACATTATAAAATAATGAGTAACAATGATCCAAACAAACTGTTAACTTTAAAAAAAAGTTTACATTTGGCCAAAGAAAAAGATAATAGTTATGCATGTTTATTCTAGAATTATTTTTCATTCAACAAAATCTAAGGGAGAAATTCAAAAATAGTCAAATTTATAAGTGATCATTCAAAAATAGCCACAATTTCAAAAGTAATCGAAATTTAATCACTTTTCATGTAAAGATAAATTTGAACGAAAATACTGTTCAATCCAGAAAATACTCCAGCATAATATACTGGATTCCAGTATAATATACTGGGGTTCCAGCAAAATATAACGGTCCAGCATAATATGCTCGAAGTTCATGCACGGGTGCTCGAATCTCCTGTATATTATGCTGGAACTTTTCGCGTGTTAGAGGTCCAGCATAATATGCCGGAAGTTCATACGCAGGTGTACCAAACTCCAGTATATTATGTTGGACCGATCTCTATTGCAATAAAATAATAGCTATTTTTCAATGACCAATGACTATTATTTAATGACCCGTTTGAAAACTCGCTAGCCTGGGCTATTTTTACAAAATCCAAACAACTCCTCAATCTGAGCTGAAGGAGCGATTATATTTGTAGGGGCAAAGGGCCAGGGTACCGCCGGAGAATCTGCAGCTTCATTCAACGAAGTATTGCTCAGCTCAAAGTCTGAGGGAGAAATTCATTGAGTTTAATGCTGAGTGATTGAAGGTATTAATCCATTGACAGCACCACGAAAATGAATGTTGTAGCATCACCATTGCAATTACCATATTGCTGCTGTACAAAATCCCTAAGCAGGAATCGGAAATGTGTGGCCTCAGCCTCTGGCGCTACTTCTCTTGTAATTGATGATACAATTCAAGGGCAAACTTCGACTTCAATGGAAACCCCAACGACACAGTCAGTTACAGCACGTCGACTCATATTGCTTCGACACGCAAAGAGTTCTTGGGACAATCGCTCCATTCGGGGTACCACTACTCATCTTAGCGATTATAATTTAATGCAATTTGAGTTATTTATATCATCAATAACATGTTTGGCCAAGCATTTTTATGGACCAAAAGTTTTTTTTTTTCTTTCTAAGTTAAAAGTAAGTTGTTTGATCAAGCTTTTAGAAGTAAAAAATTACTTTCAGTTTTTAGGCCATTCGGTGAAGCTTTTTTTGGGCCAAAAGTACTTTTTTTACTCCTAAGTTAAGGTGTCTTATCAAGATTTTAGAAAGAAAAAATTGTTTTTGAGTAAAAGCATAAGTAGTTTTAGCATGTTTGGCCAAACTTTTTTTGGGCCAAAAGTATTTTTTTTTTCTTCCTAAGTTAAGGTGTTTGATCAAGCTTTTAGAAGGAAAAAATTGCTTTAGAGTAGAAGCAAAAGTAGTTTTTAGCCATTTTTGCCAAGTGTTTTTTTGGGCCAAAAGTACATTTTTTTCTTCCTAAGTTAAGGTGTTTGATCAAGCTTTTAGAAGGAAAAAATTGCTTTAGAGTAGAAGGTGAAGTAGTTTTTTAGAAACAGAAAAAAGTAATTTCTCTTTGAAAGCAGTTTCTTGAATTTTTTTTTTTTTTTTGAACAAAAATACACTTAAAATCACTTTTTAAAGCTTGGTTAAATATTAGTTGCTACTCAAAAGTACTTTTAAAAAAGTATTTTTTTTAAAAGCTTGAGAAAAGTACTTTTCAAAAATATGTTGAACAGGCTATTGTAGGTAACATGTTATTTCAAGATTACAAATTATCCGTAGATATCATTTGTCTGACATGATAGTGTAAAAAATTCTTTAAAATGATGGTGTAGTAAGTTAAAACCAATATATGAAAAAGTTGCATGTCTGGCAGTGTGAGTAATTTTTTCACCTTTATTTGCTGTAGCAATTAACATTGTCTTATTCTTAATATTACAAATTGCCTGTAGATATCTTTGATCATCTGGTAGTGTAAATTTTTTTACAGGTGTTTATAACCTAAAACTCAATTTTTAGGAGGTTTTCTGTTTGGTGGATTAAATACAAATAACTTAATCAACTTATGGGAATTACAAGTTGCAACTTCAGGAGTTTGCAACTTTTAACAGTAAGTCATTAAGTGACGATGGGTTTGATCGATTACTCGAGCTATATACATAAATCCTTTTCTTTTCCTGTTATGTTGGATGATTCAGCCCCTAACCTCTTCAAATCTGTGCCATAGGGCACCAATTTCCGTATGTCATTTCATCTATCCTTCTATTTGGATCCTAAATGATATTATTACAAGCCTACAAGGTAGAAGTCAAAGGCGGTTCCAAAATTTTAACTTGATATGTTTAACCTTTAAAGTTCTTAATGCTGAAAATTCACTATACTTTTAAAATTTGAAGTGAAGAGAGACAGGAAGAACTCTTTAGATTCTGGTTTTTGTATGACTGTGAGTTGTATCAAAGACAGCTCAAATATCATGCTCCTAAGACTTGAATTACTGCCTCGTGGAAATGTTCCTTTGTAAAGAAACAATTACAGTAAAAAGTTCATTGTGTTGCTCTATAAACAAAAGATACCAACTCTAACAATATAACCAAAATTTCAAAAAAGAGTACTTATTCATAGGTTTAATATAATATTTCATCATTATGTTTGAGCAGATCATGATCGTCCTTTGAGTAGAGCTGGACAACTAGATGCGATCAAGGTCTCGCAAAAGCTCCTGGAATTGGGCTGGATTCCAAAACTTATTTTATCAAGGTAAGTGGTTCTTTAAGAATATCTAGAGAGGAATTTTCTATGAGATTTTTAAGCTGCGGGAAAACTTAATTTCATATTAACAAACTAAGTGGTTGTTTCTTTTTCTTTATGGCATAGTGATGCACTGAGAACGCGGGAAACACTGAAAATAATGCAGGAGCAAGTCCAAGCCTTCTTGGAAGCTGAAGTACATTTTATTTCAAGCTTTTATTCTGTTGCAGCAATGGACGGGCAGACCGCTGAGCACCTACGACAAGCAATTTGTAAATACTCGAGGGATGAGATCCTTACAGTCATGTGAGTTTTCCTTCTGCCTTTGATTCTTTGGTGGTGGCATTTGACATAATGAAAGAGCATTAGTACACTACATGGAAATCTATTACGGTGCTTGATTGAAAGAAGTTATCTGGAGCTAGTATATTTTCCTGTTCTTTAATTTGGATTTCTACAAGGAAAGTCACTCTTGTGTGAATTTTTCCCATCATTTTTAGTATTACCAACCATAAGAAGCAGTAGTTGCTCAGAATTTAGACTATATAAAGAGCAAAGATGAAGAATTTTATAGTACTTGAAACTCAAAGGAAATTCACAAGACTCAAAAAAACGGAGAGCTCAAGCTGCTTAAATTATTATACAAAAACATGTCTCACTCACGGACAAAGACCACTGAAAATATTAAGGGTAGAGGGACGTCATGTTGTTTGTGAAATTGTATCATAACAAGCTACTTAGGATGAAGGATAGGAATTTTCTTCATTCCTCGATATGAGTGTTTAGGGTACAGAGGGAAGTGTCATTTATTGGACCCAACATGGGGAGCCATTCTTCATTGCAGAAAACTTGAGGGAAAGGACGACCCATATTTGTTGGTGGTTTATGTGCAAGGAGACATGAGAGATGTCAATCATTTGTTACTTCACTATCCTACTGATATGGAATATGTCGGGAGTTGAATTGGGTGGTGTCATGATCGTCAAAGATATGCTACTAGTGTGGGCATTCGGCAGGAGGATGTGGAGGAGAGTACAGGAAATAGCTCCTTTATCACTTTTGTGGATCAGATGGAAAGGGATAAACATAAAAGAGTTTGAAAGAGTTAATGAATTCCTCTTTACAATTGGTGAAGTTTCTTTTCTTTTTTTGTATACTTTTGGAGCATAAATGATATTTCAGTCAGTATTGACGACTAGATGCTCTTCTTTATAAAGAATCATTTTTTTTTGTGAAACCCTTTGCATTTTGTATACAGTTTGATGCAAAAGGTTTTTCCCATTATTTCGAATGATTTAACTTGATTAAGAAATAAAATTGGGACATGTACAATCTTCTGTTTCATCTTCAGTGAGAGAAATGACAGTTTGATATGTCAAGTTCCAGTTATTGGGTGAAGTGCTTCATAGCAAATTACTAAAATTTAATCCTCTATTCAGGTGTATGGGTCATAATAGAGGATGGGAGGAGGCAGCCTCAATGTTTTCAGGTGTTACTGTGGAACTAAAGACTTGTAATGCTGCTTTGCTTGAAGCCACTGGGAAGTCGTGGGAAGAGGTTTGGTCATTCTTCTGTAACTTTTGGTTCCACTTTTGCCAGTCCTACATTGCAAATTCAATTGCATCATGAATGTCAAAGTATGATATGGTAAGTTGGTATAGAGAGTTTCAATGTGAAGTGAAAATGCTATTGACTGCAAAATAGGTCCCCATCATCCCGAGAAAATAACTTAAATCCGCAAACTTGTCAGTAACGAACCATGTTCAAATCTTGAGATGTGATGACGACGACGTGCATGCTTTATTGAACTTTAATAGTTTCATAATCTGCAAAATGAAGCTTCTAAGATATTTGATCTTATCTGACTTGAGTGCTCTCCTTAGGCATTTTCTCTGGCTGGACCTGGTGGATGGAAACTTCAAGGGCTTGTGAAGCCAGACACTGCTGTTTAGAGTTATATCAGCTAAAGGAATATAATCAGCCATTTGAGAACCAGCAGCCACGAAATTGCAGGATAGAAGCAGAGTGAATGAAAATTTGTCAATTGTTCGTTCCGATCTGATCCATATTCAGGTATCTTACTAACACCACCACCCAGGCCCTTGCACACCCAGGCCTTCACTTACGTTCGACGCTGTCATTAAGATGTATACTGTCTTTGTACTAAAAGGTTGATTTTCACTCACAAGCTAGAGGCTATGCCAACAATCTCATGTGTAGAATAACTTCGTTGGATAATTCAAGCTTGATTGTCTTGCTAGATTTATACTCATGTAACCACTATGTAGCAGAACAATACATTTGTAAATTTGAATTTGGCCAAAAGTCTATTAAACTAAATTTGTGGTTCTTGCACATTTTTCTGGTTGAATTCGTAAATTTAATGCCGAAATTGATATGGAAGAGGATGTATGCAAGTAATTATAACATCGTGTTATACATTCCGTCTTTCAGAAACATGGTCGTGCTATACATTCCCTCTTTCGGAAACATGGTCAGTGAAGATTCATGTAAGTGTTTGTAACTAACGCGCTCAAAGCTTGCACGAAGTAAGCCCCAAAGGTCAAAGCACGCGCAATAGGAACTTTATCGGGAAATTCAAAAATAGCTAATATTTACAAGTGGCAATTGAAAAATAGTCATAATTTCAAAAGTAATCGAAATTTAGCCACTTTTCATGTAAGATAAATTTGAACGAACACACTGTTCAAAATTCAAAAAATATTCCAGCATAATATACTTAAGTTCGAATTTTTTACATATGAACTTCCAACATAATATAACGGAGTTCCACCATAATATATTGATCCAGCATAATATGTTGGAAGTTCATACACAGTGTCACGCCACAAAAATCGAGGGGCGCGATCGGCGCTCAACCGAGTAAACCCGACTGAGCAAGCCTGTTAGATCTCATTATACCCAAATGAATTCATGAGTAAAAGGGATATGAACTCCATTAATCAAATCCTGGAAGTATTTCGTCACGATTTCCATTTCATTTTCCATTAACAACTTCATTCATATTAACAAAATATTACAAGTTTATGGATTTAAACATATTCGTTTGCTAAATACTAACATTTCTAGCTCCATTTCCAACATCAGGCACCACCCACAAACTGTCTACGGAGCATCTAAGTACAACGGAAGGGTAATAAGGAAATGCCGGCAACAAGGCTTCGACTAAACCTCAAAACATGGTAAAGGAAGTGAACAATAGATACATGAGGAACAAAAGGTTCAAAACCCCAAAATGAAGTGGGGCTCACCAAGTCAGCTGGGAAGCGTATACTGCTATTACTGATCACTGCCGCGTACCATGGAACCACCTGCATTCATTAAAGATGCAGCGTCCCCGGGAAAAGGGACGTTAGTACTGTCGAATAGTACTAGTATATATAGCTAAAAGTCCTATTTCAAAATAGAATGTCTATACAGGCAAAGACAACACATAAAGAACAACAAGTCACAATCAACAATATCCAAATAATCAGTTGAAACATAACAATTTTCAAAGTACGAAAATAGTATACATATATGTATATATATTTTTGGTTGGGAGATAATTAGCACAGATTACCACCGTCTTTGTTAGCACGGAGTCTGATCACGCCCGATCGGCTAGGCCATCTCCCCACGGACAATGTGGTTTGACATATGATGCGAAAGAAAGTTGTTACAAGAGTAGTACCACCATGTGCGCAACATGGAGTCTGATCTCCACCCGATCAGCTAGGCTGCCTTCCCACATATGCCGTGTGGGTTGGCCTTTTCTCTTCGAATTCACAGGTACCAGTTTCATCCCAATTTAGGGGAATAATCACAATTTCATCTCAAATCACAATCCACCCCTACACCGGCAAGTGTAGTTTCAGGTGCGGGCCTTATGACCCACCTTCCTCGGTTTTGCTAATGATGCTCCCAAAAATATATTTTTTTATACTTAGTTTGCACACAAAGGTAACACACATATATAGAAATGTATTCATCTCAGAACCTTTCACATTGTACAACTCCTTTATTAGTATTTTCAACCTCTCACCATAACAATGTTCCATTGGCTCTTTGGGCCTTTCACAAGTTTCATTATTCATGGCACGATTATACCCCAGACTTTCACTTCATTTAATTTCAAGGATCACCACCAAATAACAACATATAGAACAATCCAGAAATCGCATACCTCCAGTGCGTCAATAATGGAACTTTTAACACAAAGGGTTCTCTCCAAAGAAAGAGATATACCAACCAACAATAAGAACACACATCAAAGTCATAACCAAGCAGTACCCCAATTCATTTAATTCATTTTCAAACATCTTTATAGATGGTTAACAATGAGACATATTCAATCAAGTCATAAAATACACGTAGGAGCAATTAAGAGTATTAAGCATATCGAGTTTTCCTAACCCAATTGGTATACTAGTTTTCATTTATCATACGACTCAAAGCCATACCAACTTAATAAATAAACCATACTTTAAACATCTAACTTTTCATATACAGCTTATTCGGAATAATCAAGTTTATATGTTTATAGGGGACAACCCGGGATGTAAAAATTAGGGATTTTGAGCCGATCATACTTAAGCTTTACGAAAATATTATGGAATTCAATTCCGAGAGAGAAAGTTTAGCCAACATACCTCGATTCGGTGTTATCCCTAATTCTTACGACAATTTACGGAATCCTTTAGCTCTTTCAATCTATTTGACAAAATAGCACAATCAAATTGGAATTAGTAATTGGATCATAGTCCCATCTCACTTGAGCATTACACCTAGAATTATGAGTTTGCTAAGGTCCCATCCCCCATTTCTTTCTATCTTTGCTTTTACTTTCCCACACATAGTTTAGAGCCTCATGCATGCAAGGTCCCTATCCTTATCTCCATGGACTACCCTGTTTAACCAAAGAATTAGATTATCTGTCAAAGCTATTTTAAGAAGAACACGGGTTTCTGATAACCAAAGAATATGCTAATAATTGTAATTAAATTCGTAAATAGAAAGCAGAAAGATACGTAAAAAGTAAGTATATTTCAATAGTAGTTCAAACGTGTCCTTACAAGTTATATTTTACTCCCTTTTATGGGGAATTTCTTAATATAATGTCTACTCTTTTCAGTGATTGAGCATTAATGGCTAATAATGGCATTCATATAATGTTACAATGATTAATCGTAACTGTTGCGTGAAGATTATGTAACGTTTTGGCTCACTAATTGAAGATCCCTGAATCTGCTCTTTATTTCGTCTTGATTCATTCCGACCCTGTCTCTTCGCCTTCTCAATTAGGTTGAGATTCCCGTATCTGATTACCCCGTGGGTATGCTGTTCCGTTCCTCTTTATCTTTTACCTCTTCATAAAGTCTCGTCCAGTTGTCATGTTGTCATTGCTCCACATAGATTGTTGAGTTATCATAAGTATTACACGTGTGAAGCTCTTTTTTACCAATACAGATAGTCCCCCCACTTATCATTTATTTATCGATTAATATATGGTAAGTGGATACTCATTTATGGCGGGAACATTTTGCCGTTGCTTCACTCGTTCCATTGCATCTGTCTCTGAATGTATGCGTCGATCGTCACTTCCATTTATTGCCCGTGCCACATGGCTTTCCCGAATTAGTTCTGAAATTATTCAGCGCCTTTTAGGGCTTTTTGCGGTTGCATCAGTCTCGAAGTGACAACTTCAATTATGACTTTCACATCACTGTTTTTTCCATTTTTTGACGGTTGCCTTTGAGTATAAATACCCCTTTTTCTTTCTTTAATTTCACGAAAAACTTCTAACCTTCTTTCTTTATTTGTAAATTCTTCATCTTCATAAATATGTCTTCTTCAAACCAGCAATCTAAAAAGGTCATCATTGTAGATGAACTGACTCCTTCTTCTGCTCCAACACGGAGTAGGAGGGGCGGTAGGCTTAGGAGCTTAAATTCTACTCCTTCCAGGGGTTCTTCTTCTTATTCTTCTCCCCCACCATCTTCTAGCTCTAACACTCCTTCGTCTTCTTCGAGGGCTAGGGCTTCTAGATCTTCATCAAAGAGTAGAGAACACAATGAACCGCTTCGTGAGTCGAGAGTCGATAAGATTGTTCATGCGGAGTTTTCTTTTGCCAAGGATGATAGTCAAGCCATGAGTGAGCATCTTTCTTCAATGTCATCACATGATAGTGTTGCCCTTTATCCTACCCAAATAACAGAGGGCTTAGTGTCTCTTGTACGCAGGGATTGTTATTGGAATCCTAATTTTCCTGTTGTTGTTCCTAACGATAACCAAAGAATAACCTCTTACAAGACTGGATATTCTTATATCTATACTTATCCCTTCACATTAGGATCAAGCCTCTCATCGACCATGTTATCATCGAGTTTTGTCGATTCTTCAAAGTTTGTCTGGGACAAGTCGGTCCTCTTATGTGGCGAGTAGTCACGTGCCTTAGGTATTTGGCCAATTTAACTTTTGTACCCTTTATTTTTCATCATCTTATTCACCTCTATTCTCCGATGATGTTCCTCCAAGGAGTGTTTACTCTCGCGGCTAGGAATAAAAGGGTGTTAGTTACTCTAGATGATGATAAAGATAGTGAGTGGTATGTCCGGTATGTTGTTGTCCCTACTGCTGGTTTAGTAGGTGAATAAAATCTCCCCTTCCCTGAGAAGTGGAACTTTTCATGTGAGTATAGTTTTGCTCACTTTCCTTTTCTTCACTTTTGATGAACTTTCAGTACCGTGACTGTTTCTTCTTCTTTTGCAGCAACCATGGGAACCGTTGAGAATGTCTCCAGTTTCCGTGATAGGGTAGAAAAACTCTTGTCAATCGCTCCTTTAGAAGAACGTTCGTGGAAGTACCTCTCTTTGAGGTTTGGTTGGAAGGTGAAGACCCACGGTAAGTGAAGTTTTTTGTTTTTACTTCTTCTCTTTTTGAGCTTTATCTAACCCCTTTTATTTGGTAAGGTTTCCTGCCCGTGGAGTTTCTGTTGCGGTTGTGTCCACTTCAAGTATGTCTCTGGCTAAGGCCTAGGAGATCATTGTTGGTTCCTCCTCGTCGAAAATAAAAGCAAGTGGATCTAGGACCTTAGAGGAGGAAGAGTAAGAGGAGGGTTTGCTGGTCCATAGGTCACGTAGGAGGAGGGTGGTCCCTGATGATGAATCTGCACCCGTGTTGATCCTCCTGTGCCTGAATCAGAACTTTCCGCACCTGAAGATGCAACTCCCTCTCCTGTTCGTGAGTCTATTGATCACCTGTTCCAACAAGGTTTTGGTACCATCTCCGATGAAGCTCCTCTTGTTGTTTTCTCTCCTCCTGCTGCTAAGAAACTTTCGTTTATTGCTCCCGTTACTGCCTCTGCTCCCATTGCCGTTCTTGCTCACGTTGCTGCTCCTCAACCTACTCCGTTTGTGGCTCCTTCGCCCGCCCCTTCTTCCGTGCCTTCTGCTGTTGAAGTAGGGTCTTCCAGCAGGGGGGTGATGAAGCAAGTTACAATAGAGGTTCCTGCGGCGGGCAGCCTCTTGAAAAAGTCGGGCCAGGCTGATGTATGGTTAAAGCCATCGATAGGTTCGACTGAGAAGTCTAACCTGGAAAGCCACAGCTCCCTGACTTGGATGAACGAGATTGTGCACTCGTCCTTAAAGGTAAAACTTTCTTTTCCTCCATATGTACTTATATATATTCTTAAATTTATCATTTTATGTAGATCAACCTTATAGGCACCGAGCTATTTAAGAGAATTGTTCAAATAGAGCAAGCATCAAATGACTTCCATATTGAGGCTGATAATTGGAAGGAGCAGTACGAGATTTTGCAGCTTGACATGGAGGCAATGGAGGAGGAAAAGTGTACCTTGGAGCGGCAAGTTAGGTTATGGCAGCATAAATGGCCGTTGAGAAGGCGTCTTCGAACCAGGCAGGTAAGGACAAAAGTGTCTTAGAGTCTTCATTTCCATAGCAGCTTTCCCGTGCCACAAAGGAGATTAGGAGCCTGAAGGCTTTGTTGGACCGGAAGGAGGTGTACTCTGGCGAACTTGTTCAATTGCTCACCCAAACCCAAGAAGACCTCCGTAACTCTTCAGAGAAGGTCTAGTTTCTGGAAAGATCCATCGCTCCTTTACAGGCCTGTCATGATGCTGACGTGGCTGAAAGAGATGAGCTAAGAGCTGAAGTTGAACAATGGGAGAAAGACTACGAGACTCTTGAAGACAAAGCAGCCATCGATGTTCGCTGGGCTTAATTGAATGCCCGTCTTGAAACATTGATGGAAATGGGCCAAGAGGGTTTTGACTTGGAAGCCGAAATTGCTAAAACCAGAGAGACGATTGAGAAGTCTCAGCAAAGTTAGAATTTCTCTTCACCTGAGGCTGAGGTCCCTGCTGCTTGTGTCTCGCCATCTCAAGCCTCTCCTCCTGCCAGTGAAGACAACCCCCCATCTAGTGAAAAAGTTTAAGGAACTTGGTTTTTTTTTTTTTTGCAACAATTGGTGGTTACCCGCGGTCCCATTGGCGGTAAAGTTCGATCCTTTGTAAGTCCCCAACTGACAACTTAGGGGCAACTTTTGTATAAACAAATTAGTCTTAGACTAAGTTAATACTTAGTTTTTTTACCACTATATATTAATAGTAATATCGGCATGACTTTCGATTCCTTTGAGTTTTTGATTTCACTCTTAAATCTTTGCATGCTTTATTTTTGAGGTTTTTGGTTTACCTCTGAGTTATTGACTTTGCATTTTAAAAAATGCTTAGATTTTTCGTACCTTTTCGTAATAGGCATGATTTATAAAAGAGGACCCTTTTTTTATCGACATTTAATGAAGAAGACGTCTCAACTTCATAATGGTGTAAATGTACAAAAGAGAGATAGGAATTTCACATGTTTTTCTTTGACAATGTTTTTAAGAAAGTCTTTGTATTGTTTCGAACTTTCGCAACATTTTACATGTGTTTGTGTATCGTCCATAACTCTTTTGCAACTGTTTTTCTTACAATAGATTTGGTATAAACTTGTACTCGTAACTGTTTTTCTTTTGTAACAGCTTTTTTGAATAATACAAGGGTATAACTGTTTTCATTTATAACAGTTTTTTGAATAAATATATGGGTATGAATTTTTACCTGTAACTGTTTTTGTTTACAACAGTTTTTGAATAATACAAGGATAATGCTTTTCTCATCCGTAACTATTTTTATTTACAACAGTTTTTGAATAAGTACAAGGATGTTGCTTCATCCGTAACTATTTTCATTTACAACAGTTTGTGACTAAGTACAAGGATGTGCATTTTCATACCTAAACATTCGTTTACATTTACGAATATGTTTTTTTGAAGGTTTTTGAATCAGGCTTTGTGTTTTTTGTCTTTGGCTCTTTGATTTTGCTCATAGTACTTGACTTGTTAGGAAGATGGATCTTCAGGCTTGAGCTTTGACTTTTTGATAGTCTTATTTGCTTCTTCTTTGCCTTCCGTACTGATAGTCCCCCAAGTGTTTGAGCTTTGAAGAATGAAATCTCGAGCACTTGACTATTCCTTCCTTGTGGTCCTTTTTCCTGAAAAGGAAAAACATACGGGACTCGAAGGTATATAGTTTAGATGATGACTGCTTAACCCTTTAAAAACGTCCATCAGAAAGTTGTAACCCTAGACCGGGAATTCAGTTACTTCCTCGTGTCTATGCAGGTTTAATATCATCATCTGGTGATGGGTTAGCTTTTTGCCTATCATCTAAAATGGTTAGTATAACTTTAACTGTACAAAAGTAAAATCGAACGTAATGATACTTGATTGGGGGTATTCCCTTTACTTCAGAAGTAATACTTCTTCAAATGAACAACATTCCAACTAGTTGTTAAGATTCTTCCATCCATAGTTTCCAGATCATAAGCGCCGTTTCCAGCAATGCCACGGACTTTTAGGGCCCTTCCCCGTTTGGATTTAGCTTTCCTGCACCAGCTTCCTTTGTTGATTGGAAGACTTTTTTAAGAACGAAGTCCCCAATTTTGAAATATCTGAGGTGAGTTATTCTGTTGTAATGTCGCTCTATAATTTGTTTTTGGGTTGTCATACGTATTAATGCAGCTTCTCTTCTTTGCTCGAGAAAATCCAGATTTGTCCTTAACTCGTCGTTGTTTGTTTCTTCAGTTGCCGTTGTGAATCTCGTTCTTGGTTCGCTGATTTCCACTGGTATTAATGCTTCTGAACCGTGGACAAGCGCGAATGGAGTTTCTCCAGTGGCTACTTTTGTAGTAGTTTTGTAAGCCCATAATACTGTCGGTAGCTCATCAGTCCAGTTTCCCTTGGCTTTTTCCAACCATTTCTTTAAGTTGTTGACAATGACTTTGTTTGTTGACTCGACTTGCCCATTAGCCACGGGTTGATATGGTGATGAAGTGATTCACGAAGAATTCTGTAATTTGTGAGCCTATGAATTGTGGGCCATTGTCACATACGATCTTCTTTGATATTCCAAAGCGACATATTATGTGTCGCCATATGAAGCTTTTCACTTCTTTCTCTTGCACCTGTTTAAAAGCGTCTGCCTCCACCCATTCAGTTAATACAAGTAAGAACTGTACCTTTCCTTTAGCTGGGGGAAGGGGTCCCACTATATCCATGCCCTATTTCATGAATGGCCATGGTGACACCACTGGGTGGAGTAATTCTGCTGGCCGGTGCATATTGTTGGCATATCGCTAACATTTGTCACATTTATCTACGAAGCTCTCAGCATCTTCCTCCATTTTAGGCCAATAGTACCCTGCTCTGATTAGGGTTTTGACTAAGGATCTTGCTCCTACATGGTTTCCGCAGTGTCCTTTGTGTACTTCCTTCATCGCATACTCTGTTTGATTGGGTCCAAGGCACTTTGCTAGGGGACCTCCAAATATTTTACGGTATAAAGTTTCACGAACTAGGCAGTACCGCGCAGCTTTCCAGCGAAGTGCTTGAGCTGCTTTTCTATCTTCAGGCACGTTTCCGTTCTGCAAAAGGTTTACAATTTCATTTCTCCAATCCCAGGTTAAATTGTTAAATGTTACCTCATTTTTGTCCTGGTCGATTGCTGAATGAAATAGGTGTATGACAATTGCACTGTCTTTATTTGTTACGTCGGCAACTGCTGCGAGGTTAGCTAATGCATCCGCTTCTGCATTTTCCTCTCTGGGTATTTGCGTAACTTTTCATGACTGGAATTGCCTTGCTATGTCTCGTGCCTTTTCCAGATATTGTTGCATCCGAGCCTCTCTTGCGGTATAAGTCCCCTGCATCTGGTTTACCACTAGTTGAGAGTCACTTTTGATCACGATTTGCTCAATTGAGAGTTCTCGTGCCAGTTCAAGCCCTGCAATGACAGCTTCGTACTCTGCTTCATTGTTAGTTATGGGATAACATTTAATGGCTTGTCGTATCTTTTCACCCGCAGGTGATATTAAAATAATTCCCAAGCCAACTCTTTTTATGTTAGAAGAGCCGTCAGTAATAGGGTCCAAATTCCTGGATTAGCCCCGTTGAAGAGTTGTAACTCTTTTTCCACTTCAGAGATTATGCTAGTATTAAAATCATCGACGAAATCAGCTAAAATCTTAGACTTTATTGCAGTCCTATGTTGATATATTATGTCATGTTCGTTTAATTCTATTTCCCATTTAGCTAATCTCCCTGATAACTCTTGTTTATGCAAAATATTTCTTAGTGGATACGAGGTCACAACAGTGATTGGGTGACATTGAAAGTATGGTCTCAACTTTCTAGCTGCCATGATTAGAGCTAAGAATAATTTTTCTAGATGAGGATATATATTTTCAGTATCTAATAAAGACTTGCTTACATAATAAATCGGAGATTTTTTACCTCTGTCTTCTCTTACCAGTACTGCACTTACGGTAATTTCTGTTATGGCAAGATAGACATACAGCCTCTCCCCCTCTTTTAGTTTAGACAGCAGCGTGGGGTTTGATAGATAGGCCTTCATATCTTTGAGAGCCTGTTGGCATTCTTCAGTCCATTCAAACTGATTCTGCTTTTTTAGAACTGAAAAGAATTTAAAACTCTTCTCTGAAGACCTGAAGATAAATCTTCCTAAGGTTGCAATTCTTCCTGTTAATTTTTGAACTTCTTTTTTTCTTGTAAGTATATCAGGTATTTCATCAATAGCTTTAATCTGAGCGGGGCTTACTTCTATACCCCTATTTGATACAAGAAAACCCAAAAACTTACCTGATTCAACGCCAAATGCTCATTTTTCTGGATTTAGTTTCATGTTATACCTGCGCAGGATTTCGAAGGTGATTGAAAGATGATGGAAATGATCTTCCGCTTGAGTTGTTTTTACCAGCATGTCATCAATGTATACTTCCATTGTTTTCCCCAGATGTTCTTGGAACATCTTGGTCACTAGCCTTTGATACGTGGCTCGAGCATTTTTCAGGCCAAAAGGCATGGCTTTGTAACAATAAGTCCTCCTATTTGTAATGAAGGAAGTTTTTCCTCGTCTGAGGGATCCATTTTATCTGATTATAACCATAATATGCATCTATAAAGCTCAACAATTCATGACCTGCAGTGGCATCAATCATTTGATCTATGTGTGGTAATGGAAGGAGTCTTTGGGGCATGCTTTATTCAGATCTGTGTAATCTACGCATACTCTCCATTTACCATTCTTTTTGGATACCACTACAATATTAGCTAACCAATTAGGATATTTTACCTCGCGTATTGAACCAATTTTCAAGAGTTTTTGTACCTCTTCATCGATCAATTGGTTCTTGAATGGTCCTTGCTTTATTTTCTTTTGCTTGACAGGCACGAAGAATGGATCTTCATTTAGTTTATGAGTCATCACTTCTGGAGGTATACCTGTCATATCTGGATGGGACCAAGCGAAACAATATGAGTTAGCTTTTAAATATTCAATTAACTTACCTCTTCTTGCGGGGCTTAGCCTCGTGCCTTTATGAATTTTTTGCTCAGGCTTCTGCTCGAACAATGGGATAGCTTCGAGCTCCTCAATAGTTGTTTTAATATGATCGTCTTCTTCTGGCTCCTGAATGACATCGGGTATGGAACCCATGTCTGTATGTGTTAATGTTGCCTCTGTGGTGATTTGGTTCACCTTCTCGTGGCTTACTTCTTCCGTACCTATTTGGGTTCCAATTTCTTCATCTTTTGACTCTTCCGCTACCTTTTTTTTGTTTGAGTGTACTAATGATCGCCTCAAATCTGTTGAATTCCCTATTTGGAAGGGAATTTTATTACCTGGTGTAAAGTAGATGGTATTGCTTCCATGTCATGGATCCATGGTCTCCCATGATTACGTTAAAATCCATATCGGTGTCAATGACTTGAAATTTCGTATTTTTTGATTACTCCTTCTGCATAGGTACTAAGCTCAATTTCTCCTTTTGTTATGACAGTATAGTTGTCAAACCCGGATAAGGCTCATGCTTTTGGGATTACTCGATCCTTCATTAGCATTTCTTCCAAAACTCCCAACAAAATGATGTTGACTGAGCTACCTGGATCAATCAACACTCTTTTTACATTAGTCTCATGTATGAGTAGAGATATTACCAGGGCGTCGTTATGAGGAAGCAGCAATCCGTTGCCATCTGCATTGTCGAACGTTATATTGTCTGCTTCCGTGTCTTCACGATCTGCTTCCTGTGTGTAATTGTGAATTTTGTTGTTCTTTTGCAGACTACTCCGTTCACCTCCTCTCCTCCGTGTATCACATTCATTGTTCTCTTTGGAGATGGTGGTTTCGAGGGCTCTTGCATGTTCTTCATATATGCATGTTTTCCTTTTTCACTAAACAGTTCTGTTAGATAGCCCTGTTTTAATAATTGTTCTACCTCACCTTGCAACAATCTGCAATCTAATGTTTTGTGTCCATGATCGTTATGGAATTCGCACCAGAAGTCTGGATTTATTCTGTTTGGATTCGATCTCATTTCTTTGGGCCGTCGAACTTTATCGCCCATGTTTCTCAGTACGATAATTAATTCAGAAGTACTCACATTGAAGTTGTAGTCTCGGACTCTTGCATTACCTCTGTTCCGTTCCTCCCGATCTTTTCTAGATCTTGAGGAGGATGAGTTCATATCTCTATTTGACGGTCTATATTCCAACCGTGTGTTTTTAAACCTGGAACGAGTTTCTCGTCCTGAAGGTCCTATATATGGATCGTACATGTTCTTACATGTTCTCCTTTCTGGTTCGGAGCGTCTAGAACTGGCTCGATCTTCAGCTTTTGATTGAGCAATGGTGTCTTCTTCTATTCGTAGCTTGGTGATGTACTTGTTATAGACATCGTTCCATGTCGTGGGTGGGAATTCTCTCGAGATTTCTTGAGTCTTCTCGTGGCTTCTGAGCTTCTATCATTTAAGTTGCTTGCAAATGCCGTTGCTGCCCAATTGTGAGGTTCCCTTGATAGCAGCATTCTTTCTCGTTGAAACCTGTCTACAAATTCTCGGAGCAACTCCGTGTCTCCTTGTTTTATCTTGAATATGTCTTCCATTCTTTTTTCGACTTTTTGTGCACCGGAATGTAATTTCATAAAAGAATATGCAAGCTCAACAAAAGAGTCGATAGAATTTTCGGGTAGAAGAGAATACCATGTTAGTGCTCCTTTGGTGAGTGTCTCTCCGAACTTCTTGACTGGTACTGATTCAATTTCTTGTTTAGTCAGATCTTTGCCTTTTACTCCTGTAGTAAAAGCAGTTACATGATCACGTGGATCAGTTGTCCCATCGTACTTGGGAATATCAGGCATTTTGAATTTCTTGGGAATGGGCAAGGGTTTTGCATTTGGCTTCCAATGTTGTTGAGAATATCTATCAACGTCAATGCCTTTGATAACATGTGGTACTCCAGGAATTTGCTCGATTCGGTCGTTTTGTTCCTTTACCTGTTTCTGCAAGGTTAGTAATAAAGATTGTAATTCTGGATTACTGGACATACCTGGTCTTGCTTCGAGGGACTCATTTGGAGTGCCTCTACTTCCTGAGTTTGCTAGTCCGGATTGTGGATTTTCCATAGTTGCGGTGTTGTTAGGGGGAGGTGTAGGTGATGCAACTGGCAGTCCCCTCATGAAAGCTTGTAAGGCTTGAGTCACATA
This sequence comes from Nicotiana paniculata, assembly GCA_005239505.1. Lineage (NCBI taxonomy): Eukaryota > Viridiplantae > Streptophyta > Magnoliopsida > Solanales > Solanaceae > Nicotiana > Nicotiana paniculata. Next base: position 31,402 of record ML366161.1, read on the forward strand.
TTCACCAACCATTTGTTTTACAAGATCTTGTTCTCCTGTTTGTTTATTTCCATTATGATTATTATTTTGAGTCGTAGATCTCTCTGGGGAATGTTCCCTTGAGCCCCGTGGGAACCTTAAGGTGATGGATCTGGAGTTCCAATCCTTTGTTGGTTGTTGTCGTTGGCGTTCGACATAATTTACAGAATGTTGT